>JAUMHQ010000296.1:2457824-2475140 GCA_032361165.1 Enteromius paludinosus | reverse complement strand
GTGAAACTGGGCCATTGTGTTGGTAAATAATAAGATGGCAGTACTGACACACAGATATCTCAAATATAATAGGTAGCTCACAAATTCTGAATGCCTTTCACAGATCTCATTTTAATGTAGATTAATCTAGATTAAAAAAAATAATCTATGCCCACCCCTAGTTTTAATTCATATTTTGTTTGAATAAAAATGGCAAAATGGCAATTATGTCACGTAAAAGTAAACTCAGTGGTGTGGGGTCATCTGATGCTGTGTTAATTTTAAAGGGTTTAATAAAATCAAGATTGCAAATAAAATATGCTTTTTACAATTTGGTGGAAGATTTGGAAACTTTTAATAATCTTTGGAGAGTAAATCAGTGTATTTGTGGAATTGATGATGATGGATCTCTTAAGATATGTATTTGAAGATACTACTTGTTTTCTTTCCCTTCTGTACTCATGGGGTTGATTGATGTATGATGGTTTAAAGTGGATTGCAAGGTCCCTCTCGCTGTCTCTCTCTCTCACACACACATACAGACTAACACAAATACTCAAGAGTGACAGATAAAATCTGCATCCATTACCATTAAAGAAGAATGGGCTATTTGCAGCCAATAACTTGACAACGTCACACATCTATTGCTATGTTCTCTTATCTCCCTTTCCCGCCCAAAACTCTCCAAATCTAGCTGCTTTAACAAAACTCTTACTGTTTGTTTTAAAATAAAATACTGATGTTTTCAGGACCATTTAAGTGGCAAAATATGACAGACTATATATTGGGGCTATATTTCAGCCAGAATTAAGCACTAAAAATAAAGCAAATGTTTCATTCATAATGCAGAGTTATGACTTACACCCCTAGAGTGTGAGTGACCCAATAACTCAGCAGAATATATTTTAATTTATATGATAAAATACACACTATTAAACTGCACTTTCACAGTATAGTTATAGATATTCAAATACAGACATTAAAATCTCCTCTGGCTGTCATTTAAATGGATGTGCACACACACATTATGCAAAGCTTCTGAATATTTCAGACAGGTCTCAGCAATAAGGATGACCTGATGGCCTGGGGCCAGTGCCAGACAGTTTTTGGCCAGTTGGCATAACTGCCTCTTTACCCGTCAGGCCTGTGCTGCATTGCAACAGTAGCTTATATTCATGTAAGTGTATTTATGCAGTATTTAGATGCACCAAACACTGCAAAATTGGCAGATTTAAATCAAAGTAACACAGGTTTGCTGGAAAAAAAACATTAAGCTTTTTCAAAACTGCAATAACTTTAATAATAAAATCACTAAAGATATAACCATTATTACATTGGATTTCCATTATTCATCATCATCATCATCATCACTTTTTATTCCTTTCATGAAAATGCATTATTTATATCTGGCACATATAATTCATTTAAGTTTTCCTTAACATTTCCATGATCAGAAAGATTTGCAGAGATTTGCATTATTGCAAATTATTACTAATGATCAAGGGTTGCATAAATTCCTCTACTCCAGCTTTTAGACAATGAATAATTAGCCAGTATGGATTAAAAGGAATTCAAATTTTGTTTATCAAAACTGTTATCCTTTTTTTAAAGGTTCCTCTTAGAACAAATCTCAGAGGAGATGATGTCATGCTTTTAGATAATATCATTAAAGCGGTGACGAAGCCCACAAACACACACGCACATACACACACAACAGTGGCAGGAGAGGCAAGAAACAGTACATTATAAAATCCCTGCAGTCAGCTCTAGTCATGCAGCAGTCTAAGCACTTCTGAATGGAAGAATGCGCAAACCAATATACACTTGCAAACAGGCTCATCAACACTGACGTAGAAAAAACAATTCATTCGTTTGTAAATCACTTATGCTGGTTTGTTGTTTGGAAATACTGTACAGTCATACAATTAAGTCAAATAAAAACTGTTGGGGTCTCTAACAGTGTGAATGTCGCTGTGACTAAACAATGTTCATGAAGAGCGGTATTTCTTGCTTGTACAGAGGAGAAATACAAATGCACAAGAACAGGACAGATGTTGGTAGGACATTTTGTTATGCCTCATGGTAAGTTACCACTCATTTAATCACCACTGTGAGCGACCACTGCTTGTGTGCATCTACCTGATGGTGATCACATCTCCGCGGCTTCCTTGTATATTCCAGCTGCAGTTCACTCCGGGCGGATAGTTGAGCGGCCATGATGGGCTGTAGATCACTCCTCTCCTCTCAGTGTGTAACTCCACTTTCCCACCACAGGCAGCTGAGGAACACACACAGAAGACATGCACGTTGTTTGTGTGTGTCACAGTGACTCATGAGTGACCACAGCTTACAAACTGTGACTGACATGACATCAACGAATCACACCAGGCTTTATGGACTCCTGAGCTATATGTGATGGCGAGAATTTGATCCACTCAATAAGAAAAGAGAAAAAACACTGTGGACTTGCACTGCCACATAATACTCAATATTGTGGGGAAGTGTGTGAGAGTGTGTGCTAATGATTACGAATCCCAACAGAAAAACAATAAGACAAGGAAGAAATAGCCTGGGAAGCAACAGAAATAGTCCAGGAAGAAAAACTATTAACTGTTTTCTTTAGCAATTTTTAGGATCTTGAAATACTTTTCCAATCATTCGTAACTCCTGGATTTTGGATCATATACATTAGTAATATTACAGAATATTAATAATATGATATATACTGATATTACTATTATACAGTGCCCTCCACTAATATTGGCACCCTTGGTAAATATGAGCAAAGGTGGCTGTGAAAATAAATCTGTTTTGTTCAAAAGAATCTACAAAATTCTAACCCATCATTGAAGTAAAACAATTGAAAACGGGGAGAAAATCTAATTGTGAAATGTTTTTCTCCAATACTTGTTGGCCAAAATTATTGGCACCCCTAGAATTATTTTATGAATAAAATATCTCTGAAGTATATTCCCATTCATATTCACAATTTTGAGCACTCCAGGGTGATTATGAACATGAAAATATCCAGCCCTGGCTTCCTGTTTCACAGAAATATATATAGGAGGGAAAACAAAGCCCAAAATCCCTTAATCATCAACACAATGAAGAAAAACAAAATGAACATTTCCACCATCAGGGAAATAATAATAATTTCCAATCAACATACAGCATTAGGAAACTGCTTGGAAGAGGACGTGTGTCTCTATCATCCTAATACACTGCGAGGAGTAGAGTTTGAGCGGCTAAAGACTCTTCAAGGACCACAGCTGGAGAATTGCAGAAAATAGTTGAGTCTCAGAGTCAGAAAACCTTAAAAAACTGTCAAACAGCCCCTACATCAGCACAAGCTGTGGCTAACATGTGTTGGAGAAAAAAAAACATTTTAAATTGTTTTGAATTTTTTCAAACAATGCAGATTTATTTTCACAGCCACCTTTGCTCAGATTTACCAAGGGTGGTACCAATATTAGTGGAGGGCACTGTATACTGAATATGAATATGATTTTTACAAATATGGTAACACTTTATTTTAGAATCTCGTGACTATTTGCATAATTGGCATGCATATTATCCATTAGAATATTAGGCATTTATCAGTACTTATTAATGCCTTATTCTGCATGACCTTATATGATATCAAAATATAATGCATGATTATTAATAAAGGTCCTTGACTTTTCTGGTCATTAGTGATTAGGGTTTTAAATAATACTTTATATAATAATATATAATACATTTAAAGAAAAAAGAAAATCTCTTTAATAGTTCAAAGGCCTTTTAAGAACTAGAAATCACAATCAAATTCACTGATATTTTTGTGATAATACAGATGCCAGCACAAGTTGTGATGCTCCTCAGCTCCATCCGCAACACTCACTTATTACCCTCCAAGATGATCACACATCTCTCACACATCCAGAGACTGCTTTTACTCTACATATAATATGATGATGTCTAGGAGCGTCTAAATGCCTTAGGCAAACCTGAAAGGAAGAGGCTAATAATACCCTGTTCTCTGTGTGAGAGAACAGGACGGACATCAGGGGAATCCCAGCATATGAGCAACAAATCATTTTATGATGTTAAGTCTTAAGGCTCACTGACATTCTCTTACTTCCCCAGATACAGCACACATTATAATCGTAATCAGGGTAGACAACATATTGAACTTTACACCGAAGAAAATAAGGCAGTGAGGCTTAAATAACCTGCACTCGAAGCAGTCCCACCTGTATTATTCCGGTGTCTGCTGTGTTACTTTCCCTAACATAAATCTTACCAAATCACCTAAAAACACAAAAAAAGAACATTTTGTTATTGAGCATTGTTGTTTTTAATTTTAGAACTACTGCAAAATAATGAATCAGATAGAACATCCTCTAAAGGGAAACACTTTGTTCATATCAGTGATTCACAATTAGTAGGGAACATGGTATATTCATAGTCAAAGGGAAAGGCTTGCATTTGGGTGTGAGAGCGTTGAAGAGACAGAGAAGAAGGTCCCTTTGTCTGTGTGTGAGAGATGAAGAGCTCTAGGTGTTATTGGTACTATCAACATATCCCCACCCCCAACCAAACCCTCTTTTGTCACCACCCCTTCACTGGATACCACCTCCAATATACCACAGCCATTCCTTTCCATTCCATGAGAGTTAAAGCAGGGGTCTCTTTCTCACTCTCTTTTATCTGCAGTTGTTTGTTGAGCATTTAGCTGACCTCAACAGATCATGTGTTACTCAAACAAGCCTAGAGTGCTATCTAGGAATAGATTACGGGTGCGATCAGATGCCCAATGCTTGGCAGACCGTGAAAGCATTGCTGTCTAGTTGTGAACATAGATTTTGTGCTCAAAACCAATGCTCAGAATGCTGAGGAGGTCGAAAAAGTAGATATTAATATAGCAGCCAGATATTTTTGGACGGATTTACAAGCTGGTCTCCAAGCCTGGAAGATGCTAGTGCTCTGCAGGTTTAGGTGCGCTACCAGTCTGACTGAAAAGTGTCCCAAACACTTCCAAAAACCAATTAATAGACCAGCCTAGGAAACCAGCGAAATTTTCAGCTAAATTGGCTGGCTAAGTAGAATACGTAATGTTGACATTTGCAGAATGGCACGTGATTAACTAAATTAGATTTTTTTTTTATATCCGCGAAAGGTTGGACAATAATGCACATTTTTAAATAAAACATACAAAAGCCCGTCGCTCTCTCTCGGAGGAGATCAGACCGATACCTCCGTGTTTATAACTGCCATGGCAACAAGCCAAGCGCGGATCTGTCCTCGGTTCTCTGGATGCTGCAAAACCTGCGTGCGCCGCTTAACCTTTCTTTGTCATCGCTGCCATTCTTCAACCTGTAATCACCTGCCTAAATATGAATTAAATATTTAATATTATTCTGACACGTGGGGGGTTTTTATGCAATAAAAAGTGAGCTTGAGCTCGACTGCTCTGATTTTAACCAACCGTGCATCTTTTGTTAAATTAATTAAATACATGACAAATATAAGATCACAATCATTAAGAAGTCTACTTACCCACACAAACCCAAGCCCAGCGTAGACAAATCCATTTCATAAGGTAAAGCCGAATCGCCCCGACCCTCTCCATCATCATCGCCGTCATCTTCTTCTCGCGCACAGCTCAGCTCATTTCCTCCGAATCCAGACGGATTTTCCTCGCGCTCGGGTTAGCGTCTTGCGCGAGCGTCAAAAGCAGCGTCTCTCCCTCTTTCTGAGGCTCATTGCGCGGTCTGAAGAAAGGCAGAGAGACCTTCAGAGGAGAGACGGGATTGGAGGTTCAGTAGGGACAGCAGCACAGGACGCACAATGATTCTTCATCAGTCAAGTGCTCTTCTTGGGGCGAACACTTAGCCTGTTATATTTACTTATTAATCATCTTTTTTCTTTTCGCAATATATCTTGCCGAGTAATAATATCGTTCCAATACTTCCACAGTGTCCCAATTATAGATGTATGGTGAAGTAATATCGGCAATGCAGCTCAGCGGTCTTCCTCTGTCCATCGAAGACTACTGGAGCGCATCTGAGATCATTATTCAAAACACTAATATAATATGATGCCGATGTAAACGCCAATGTTGAACTTAAACATCTTAATACAAAAGCCCGGATGCATTCGTGTAAGATGTCATAATGGATTCATGCATATAGTTGTTGTTGTTTTTTTCACAGTATTTGCGTTGGTTTGTTTTCATGGTTTTTCAGCTGGCAGGGAAAGCCTGCACTCCTGTGGACGGAGGGATGCATCGCTGGAAATCATGGCGCGTGCACCATTTTATTATTTTCATGCTCATACAATATCGTGTTTGCGAATCATTTGAGAGATTTCTGCACATACTGGTTTAAAAAAATTCTAATGTATTTGCTTAGTTTAAACAACGTACATACGACTAGAATGTTCTTTGCAATACATTTCCGGTAGCATTAGTTCGTTTTGAACGCAATGTTTTATTATATTGTTTGATTTTGTGTTATGTACTCAAAAGTTTAGTTGTGCTTGCATGGTACAAAAGGCACCGCTGGGATTCGAACCCAGGATCTCCTGTTTACTAGACAGGCGCTTTAACCAACTAAGCCACGGCGCCGCTGTGTGATTGGTCCTTGCTTAATGTATATATACAGCCACAATGAAGAACGATGTGCTGGCAAATACGAAAGGACAGAAAGGTTGCGGATTTGCTATTGAACACTGCGCTGAAACAACATAATATTGGCATCCTTTTGGCAATTTAAGTTGCATAGGTTTCACTTATAATATTTTTTTCCCGTAATATTTTTGCGCATTGAAATGCGCGCTATTCGATCTGGTGTAAGCGAACTGAACGTAACGTCAGATGGTTACTCGGAGAGAGCACTGTGATGAACGTGAGTGACAGTAATTTTTGTCAATTACATATCCCTATAAGACACAAGACCTGACAAATCAGATCATGACCAGATCTTGAAATATTTCAAATAGTTTACACAGATCATCATGTAACGTTAGATTGTTTTTTATTTCTGAAGAATAATCCCCAATTAAAGTGCAAAATACATATATTTAAATTCAGTACTGTGAATTCAGTTTTTATCACAAAGGTTTATAGCAGATATATTCTATTGGTATAATTTTCTCATTTTACATTTTATTGCCACATACAACACAGCTATTGTTATTGTTATTATTAATTGAAAAAAAGAAACTCTATTATTTGTTAGGTTTCATATGTGTACGTCTGCACTACGTCTGTCCTTTTTCTAGCAGCCAAGGCAAATTCCTTGTGTAAACACACTCGTCTTTTCTGATCCAGATTCTGATGTTAGACAGTTAACATCTGGGTGAGGAATATTTTATCTGCTTCACTTACGACACCTAAGCTGCCAGCAAATTTGTAATTAATGAAACAGTATAGAGTTAGAGTACAGCTGGTTAACATTTCATTAAAATAATTGCTCCTTTCATTTTCTATGAATTTATTATTACAATATATCTGCAATCAAAACACATTCGCCATTAGGTACACTTAAATGCACCAATAGACACGCGCACACACACACACACAAAATTAATATTCATCTTGAAGTTTCTGTAGGACAAAATCTTCACTCTCGGTTCTTTAGACACATTCTATCTCTTGTTCCTGATGTTTTTTAACCTTAGGCAGAGAGAAAGAGAAAAAAATCATATTTCATATTTTAATATGTTTACCAACATAACCTTATGATTACAAATATGAGCTCTGACCTCTGGAGCAGTTCACTAGTAGACACATCTCTATCTTCATCTTCACTGTTGGAGTCTGTGTCGTCCGAGCTGCTATTAGACTCATCTACCCTCTTCTTCTGTTTTCCTTTATGCTTATGTTTCTTGTTCTTTTTCTTCTGAAAAAGATGAGAAGTTAAATTAAACGTCATTTCTAATTTTACATATATGTCTGGCGCTCACAGCTGCTCCAGAAGAAACCACCTTTTTCTCTTTTTTGTGTTTCTTGGCTTTGTGTTTTTCTTTATCTTTCTTCTTTTGTTTCTTCAGGTGCGGTGAGTGCGCAGATGGGATAAACCCTGGTAACGAGACACACAATGCAAAACGTCATGTTAATATAATAGTCCTGGGTGAGAGAGGAAAAAGTACTAACTAATATTACTGCACCTGTATATTCAGAAGTCTCAAGTATTAAAGAAACTATGTCTTGTGTGATTAAAAGGTTGGAATACACTACACTACACACTTAGTAAATAGTGACAAAAGCAAAAGTCATCTAGTGTATTGCAGGCTTTAGCCTAACATGCTAGAGTTGATTTCAGCTATCTTAGTGACATTCATGCTTTAGACATTTATTTACTCCACAGAGATTACAGTGACTGACCAGGAGGTGGCAGTCTGGGGCCAAATTCCTCTTCATCCAGGCCTTGTGACGTCTCAGGAGCACTGTGCAAGGAGGACTGAGTATTTAGTGCTGTAGTAGTTTCAGCAGATGGCTTGCTCTGGACTGTAAGATGCTTTAAATCTGAGGGGAAGAGAAAACAGTCAATAAATGATTATGACAAATTCACAATGACATCGGAATCAATGGAAGAGATTTTTGTGGAGCTGCTCATCTTTAGATTATACCTGGCACTTTGCTGATGTCAGGAGCAGGAGTGATCGGAGCTGAGATGGGTGGGTTGAGTGTCTCTGCACTGCTCTGGATTGGTTCAGATGTTGAAGGGGCCACCTCTTCTTCCTCACTATCTTCTTCTTCAGATGATGAGCTCTTCTCGTCTGACGAGCTGGCAAAGATGGCTTTAAAGAGATCCATAGGAGGCCTCACTTCTTCTTCATCCTCTTCCTTCTCCTCCTCCTCCTCAGTCTTTGGCTCAGTCTGCTTCTCATCGGACTGGGACACTTTTACCTGCATAATGTTATATACAGTACTAAATAAAAAAAATACTGTAGCGTTAAATGTATTTCTGTAAATGAATGCAAACAAGTATCCACTGGTACCTCTGGATTGCCAGAAGCATGTAAATCGGTCTGGTTCTTGGCCCCAGCTTCGGTTTGCTTGGCCGCTGAAACCTCACTGCGAGTTTCACTGAGGAAGGCACTAAGTGGGTCTTTAGGTTCAGATACCTGCCCTGCTACGTCCCATCTGGATTTCTTATTGACTTCTGGAGTTGAACGGGGAAGGGTTGTGCTGGAGCTGGGAGGTTTGGAAGCACTCTGGGCCTGGCTGCTATCCGGTATTGTCAGAAAATTAAAGACTGAGTACTTATCTCTCTTTATTTTAGGCATTCCCACAGTACTGGACCTGTACAAGCCAGGCAGGATAAATGGAAAGAGGGGAAGAAAAAAAAAAAAAAAAGAAAAAAAATACATTTTTAGAACAAGAAAAAAAACAATTTTAATTGACAGATTGCCACAAAAATACAAATCTTTATAGAAATATACAAATAAAATTACTGTGAAATAAAATTTACAGTAACAAATCCCCTGTAAAAAAAAAACACAATAAAAATTATAGTTCTATTTTGATTTAATTTTAGTACAATGTTGTTAGCATGAAAATAAAAATGCACAATAAACATATCTAAGCATTTAATTTAAATGTACTAAATTTTAATAAAATTACATTTCAAATTTGGATCTTATTTAACAGTTGATGGAAGTACAAAAAAGAAACTAAAACAACACACGTTGCTTTAAGAGTTCTTGTATTTTCTTCAAAGCCTGAAAATCATCATAATTATATTGTGTACTCCTTTCAATTAGTGCAAATTACCAATGTTGTTTTGCTTTTTCCTTAATATACTTCAAATAAAGGACAATTTTTCGCTATAGCATATGATTTAATTCATCAAAATCTGTCTTACCCTGGATAGGGGTCTGGAATGTTGAACCTTTTGCACAATAGTTTATCAGGGTGCCACTCAAATGAGTCTCTGGTCAGCTTTCCAAACATCTTCATCTTCACAGCGGCCTGTTTGTCATCCACATCATTCTAAAATATAAAGTGAATATTAAAATGCAATTATAATAAACAGCTGACTAATCTTGTACCACAAGCACCTCTTTCCCCATTTCAACCAAGCAAATGTCCTGAACTTAATAGTAAATGTTAAAGTAAAAAGTTAACTGATTGGACGGAAGGTAACTCTGTACCTCTTGATCCCGTGTGACCTCAACACTGTCTGTATCATCAACATTTTTGCCGCGTGTGAAACGTGAGGAGAGAGAAGAGTTGCTGGGCTTATAGAGTAATGCAGCACGCACAAATTCCTCCCTTTCTCTCCCTCTCTCCCACTCCGTCATAGCAGAGTCCAGACTCGACTCCAGACCATCTACACAGAGTGGAAATCAGATATTTAGCTAAACCCAAGTTAACAAAGTCTAGGCTAAATCACACCAAACATAGCTGATCCAATTCACCTTTATCGCCCTTTTTGAGTTTGTTGATGTACAGATCATAGCGAGCCTGTTTCTCTGGATTTTTTGCAAAAGGTTTAAAGGTTTTGCAAGCATCTGCAGTCGGACCAGACCAAGCATTCAAAGCCATCTGGGTTTCAGAGGCAGCCTGAGTTTTGGCTGGAGAGGTTAGAGAATCGGGCTGTGGGGTGTTTGACTTGAAACGGCTGGACAGGGCCTGTAGAGCGGCAGCCTTAGCCGAAGCCACAACGGCAGCTCGATCTTCAGCTGAGGAAAGGTTTGCCACGGACTTACTCTGCTCCTTGGCTGTTCTGCGGATCTCATTCAGCCGCTCTCTGTCCTTGCTGTCAAGCAGCTCAAACACAGAGCTCGGGCCTACAAAACAAAGTTTGGGTTAAAAATAGCCCATAATAAATCTTTTTAGATTCAAAACAAATGGTTAATAGCAAAGAGACCCTGATTTTGTTCTACATATTATAGGAATAGATTATTTTTTAATCCAGAAAAAGGAGTTGTGTGGCTCTGTCACAATATACCAGTATTGACAATAACAAAAATTAAATGCATTTATAGTATGCTAATTCTAAACTTCTAATTCTCAAATTCTAAAAAAAAAGAGAGGAATGAAAAAGGATGACAACCCTGTGTAACTACGACTTCTGAACGAAATCACACTGGAGCAGATCATGGATGAAAGCGAGCCACTGCAGCCACTGTCAAAAAAGTTAGTTTGCCAGTCTGTGACCTTTTTGGATTTAGTCAAAAAATTGTGGTTTGCAACACCCCGGAATACAGGAAATGCATTAAGTAATAAGTACAGCAAGTTTTTTTGTAAATTTGTGTTTATACACTCTCTCTCCACCTACTTCCACTCTTTCTGAGTGATACATCATCAGCCAAAAAGAGAGAAACACAAAACACCAATTTTGACTGATTACATCAGAATATGGCTATGATGATATACAATTATACAATATATTACAAAGCTGTAATTTACGCCTTAAAAAAACCCTCATATATACACAGGGACATTATTACCCTGTAGAGATGTTTCCCCCAGCATGTCACGTCTCTGAGAAGAGTCTAAGCTGTGACGGCCCTGCTGCGGTGCTTCCTGTGATAGGTGTCCACGTGAAGCCTGCAGTGCCTGGGCAACGATGGGGCTGACAGTGGATAAATCAATCACAGGACGGAAGTAATGCACGGGCCGAAAATCACGGGGCAAATTAGGGGGAGGATACACCTAGAAAACAAAACAAATCAGACCGTTTTAACAGCACAACTTATTTACAGCTCATCGAAGAACTCAAGGACAGAAGTACGGCCCTTGTGTGTGAAGAGCATTTTACCGTTTTAATCGCTGTGACTTGGGAGGCCAACGTAAACCCATCCAGAATCCTGCCCGAATATACCACATCTCTTTTAGAGTCTAAAACAACAAAAAACACATGTCTGTTTTGACAGGGGAAGTATCATGACATTATGAGAACTTAGAAAAATACATCCTTTCACCCACCATTCTTCTTCTTGATGTACTGCTGGGGAGCTGTCCATCCATAGAGTCCATCCCCTGGTTCTTCTCCTCCCAGAATAGTATCATAGTTGGACATGGAGTCTTTATGATAAATATCAGCATCTTCGTTCTCCATTGCGCCAACACCAAAAGCCTACAGACGTGTATACACTAATGTCAACATGAATCTTCTAACAGGAGGTGTGCAAATTAATTTTTTTTTTAGTCCATTACTGATTGTACTTTGGCCTTACCTGTCCTCCAATCCCACCCCTGCGTTGCTGTCCTGAATTCCTGCCTCCAAACAAGCTGCTTGTTCTGTCAGACTGAACCGTGAAGAGGTTTATATGTGCTGATTCTGATCCGCCACCCAAGGCCTGAAGTGGGTTGAGCCCTCGGTAACCCAGACCATGGGAGTCAACTTTAGGGGTGAAGTCCACTGGGACCACATCTTTGGGGGCAAAGGTCACATTCTCCGGAGCGAATTCATCATCCTCTTCCTTAAAATACACAGTATATGTTTTTCAGTCTGACTAAAAAAAGTTTAGCTGCAAGTCTGTTTTTCACATTATAATCCACCATAAACAATGCCCACCTCGGACTCCTCTGATCCATTGGGTGGCAACGCACAGCCATAAAATTTAAGCGCATCTGAAAGACAAGGAGGAGTAAATGCTAACATGGAGCTTTTGCAAACCAAAAATGGCACTAGTCTTAAAACAAAACATTAAGGTTATCTTGTCTCTTTACCAGTGTTTTGCTTGCGTTGCTTTCTCTTCAGTCTTGGTCCGACTCCCTGGCCATCTTTCCAGCCCATTTTTCTCAGCAGCTCCACACCAATGGATGACCTGGAATTACACAAAGCAATGCAAAACCTTAGTTCACAACTACATTTCAGTTAGATCACATTAGTTAGGGAGTGATGAGCACCTTGCAGGGGCAATAAGCTCCTCCAGCAGTCCAGTGTCTCCAGGTATCAGGGCAGCAAGAGAGCTGACCGCTCGTGCCTTGTCCTTTAACTGATCTTTCCTTTCCGATGCAAAATCATCTGTAGTGATAATCTCTCGAGGGGCAATACCATGCTCACTAAAATCCTTCAAGTAAACATATTCTTCATTAGACACAAAATGTCAATAACTTCATAGGAAGCGCAGGTTAGATCTACACACACACCTCATCATCCATAAAGTCCTCTGGTCTAACATTCTGCCTATCAGCCTTTTGCTGTCGAGATGACACAAATGTTGACGGAGTCCAGCCTAAAGAACACAGTAGACCAGTTAAACTGATGCGAATTGAAAGCCTCGGTACTGAGCAAGCGGTCACTGACCTTCTTTAGATCCGACTGTGTTGAAGTAACCCGCGGAGAAGCCACCAGTGAAAGCACCGTGAAATCTCTTGTAACGGCCCTTCTCATCTTTAACCGTCTGTTCGTGCACAGGAACCGGCTTTCTGATGGGTTCATCTGAAATAAACACAACGTTATATGAACAACGTGGATTTGCGTAGAGAGGTGTGCGCTTTCTACGCCTGTATTTTTATTAAAACATTCCCAGCTTTTACGTATTAAAACCCTGCAAATTCACACAACTGACAGCTTCATTGCACACATTTTAGCACCTTCTTCCAGAGGCTCCAAAGGAGTTCCATAAGTCACGAAATCCTCATCGCTATCTTCGTCAGACGCCATGTTTACAACAAGTACGGTGGCCGTGTGCGCCTCCACGCTGTCCGATTCGCGAACCAATTTCTCTTTTGACTCGGATCTTTTCAAAGTATTAATTGAACCGGTTCACCGGTCTGAACCAGCCTATGCTCTGACTGAATCGATCCGAGAGCTTCTGACTGATGAACCCAGTAAATGATTCTCAATGTGCGGATAGAGCATTTGAAGCGGTGAGACTGATGATACTGACTTTGTTTCGACTGATAGTGTAAATTAAAAAGGATTGACACGGTGTGGAATTGCTTTTTGTTAGTTTTTAAAGAGTACTATCCTGGTTAGAAAACACGAAATTGCAATAAAACATCTAACGTTACTATACATTTTATAAACCATTATTATTAGTATTATTATTATTATTATATAACAGAAATATGTGCATGAATGTGGATTTTCGAATCTTTTTCGTAATCACTGGGAAGACGTGATGACGCAACTACGTTCCAAAGAACTGATTCAAATCACTTTGAAGATCGTAGATTAACAGACCCACTCTTCTTTTTATTTTTTATTTTA
Source organism: Enteromius paludinosus (assembly GCA_032361165.1). NCBI lineage: Eukaryota > Metazoa > Chordata > Actinopteri > Cypriniformes > Cyprinidae > Enteromius > Enteromius paludinosus. The sequence goes on along the minus strand of JAUMHQ010000296.1, from coordinate 2,461,005 downwards.
TTTTCACGGCCAAATTTCATATTCACAAATCAGGGGAAAATCCTTGTTTTATAGCTTTTAAAAATGAAGTGACGCTATATATTGATTCTATACTGCCCTCAAAAAACAAATAGCTGTTGGAACTGTACAAGCTTGTTTTTTTCAATTTTTTTTCTGTGAAGTTGTTTATATTGCCCCTGGCATTTGAAAGTAATTATTTTGTATTTGATTTATTAGAATATTATTGTATGAATGAATAAAGTAATAATAATTAAAAAAAAAACCACTGTGAAGATGTCTTTACTTGAAACGAGGCTACTTTGTGTCTGCTTGAAATTCAGTGTAACAGAACCCGCCATGACCTATGTATTACTACCATGCTGTAGTATTTGTGTTTTAGGAATTTGATGAACAGACACATAGTGTGTCTTGTTAACTGGTTTTCAGGTTAAGAGACATTAACAATAATAAAAATAATAATAAATAGCAACAAACACAGTACAACAAACAACTTTTATTATTGCCATCACAGCTCATTTAAAGATTTCCTTGTAGACTTTGACTCTGGAGTGAAAGTTAATAAAATCTTAACCAAACGTGACACTCATTTAAGATGCATTTGCCTGTTTCCCTTATATGTTAAACATCTAGTGCAGCCTTTGGTCGAATAAAAGTACTTTTAAAAACAACAAAAAGCAGCGCATCAAGTCATAGGTATTAACATTCTACAAACCTTGCCTTCCTTCACAAAGGTCAGCTTACGGTGAACAAATATCAACACTTCAATATTTATTAGGTGTTTCGCCATTTACTTAAAAATGCATACACCGTATGCATCTAAAATAGGACAACAGCTTTACAAATGAGGATTTCAAAATCCACAAATCGAATAAAACTTTTCAACAGAAATATGTATGCCATCTAAAAATAGAAGAAACAATGTTCTTTCTTCAAAATGGGCAGTTCCTTACAAGCTCCCGTTGCTTCTTCATAAACTGCAGAGGGAAGTTAGAGTCCTATTTGGGAGGTCGACCTTCACACACTTTGGATAAACTCCCGCCATTGAGGCCTATGTGCAATCTTGATGAACAATATGATATGAAATACTCTCTACGTCGGTCTCTTCAAGGTGCTATTGAATATGAGGCCGTGGTTTCAGGATTAGTTTCCCCGTCTAGTATATAAGAGGGAAAAATACAAATGTTTGCACAAGAAAAGTTACTTTGCATTCATCAAGCAGTATAGTTGAGAGATCACAAATGGCAATTCAAGTACTCACATCATCACAGGACATGTTATATTCTGCTAGTACTGTCCGACAGCGTGCTGCAATACTGCAAGTGGTTAAGGAGAGATTTAGTAGCCACTGATCATTCGCAGTTGTGTGATTGTCAATAGATTGGCTGAATACAATGAAGCCAGTACAAATGCCCTGTATTAAAAAAGGATACATTGATGGTGCAACTACTCGTTTGTGTATTCCAGCAAAGAAAAGGCCAATCAGAGTCACACAGCTGATGGTGAAAAATGGATGATTCCATAAAGATGAGAAGAAAGAAACCTGTGGACAGACAGGACATGACAGATAAACAACTATAACAGACAAAATGTGATTTTTTTATGCTAATCTGACACCTCTAAATATTACATACTTTCTGAGTGTCTGGATCTATCAACCAGTTCCAGGCGCCTGTGGCTGTGCACACAGACACCACGATCAGAATCACTGCAACAAGAAGGCAGAATTCATGAATTAAAACAAGGCAATGTAAGGCACAATATGCACCATTTCAGTCCGTGTTGATTAATGTGTTATGAACACTTGGAAAGCATGTATAGATCTTAGCTCAGACACCAGCCAAGAGGGATCTAGGTTTTGTTTTTAAACAGATTCAATAAAGTTCTGACCAGACAAGCTGGACTGACTTACTGCGCCAACGACCTGTAGCCGGCTGCAAACAAGACACATACTCCGTCAATCTCCTCTCAAAAGCCTTTAGGTCTGCAGAGGAGCAAAACAACTGTATCAGACAGGACTGACAGTGAGGTTTTCTAATTCCAACACATTTTAGTTTTTATTTACAAAGAACTGTTTAAAAGACAATGCGTTCCCCCAGATCTCCTAATTTATTTATCTGCTAAAGTCATTTTTTGACAACTGCAGGGCTTTTATTAAAACTACAGATGGTACTTCTGCATTTTTGCATTCCCGACCGTGGATAGTTACATCAAACCCAGAGCATTATGGGTGTTGGAGTTTTCTTGCATTTCTAGCAAAAGTGTACTCCAAAAACATTTTCGTCGGTTTCAGTCATGTACTCTTTAAAAAATAATAATAATTCTTTATTATAAACAGCCAAGTTTTAATGAAAGACCACACTGTCAGCGACGAATTATCCCTTTAAGACACTGTACCGAAATGTTACACATCTGAAACAAAAAAGATTATAGTCTATAGGGTCAGAAACAGCTGTACCAGGCATATCAATGCACAGGTAGCTTTATAGCTTTTATATTTTCGGGAAAACGTGCACTACTTTGCATGTATTATACATCAGTGTCAGATATGATGGCATTATGATTGGCCAACACGATGTTTAAAAGCCAAGACCGGGTTTTACATTGACAGAGGAGCTGCACTCCTTGTTGAGGCACCGGTCTTGCGAGATTTCGCTTCATATACTTAGGTTCATAATGTTGCTGCAGTGTACGTCAGCAAAATAAATCACGCTTTAAACATCTGAAAGGTCTTAGAATCCTAGCTCAGATGCTAGCAGCCCTGTTTCAACAGCATACATCTAACTTGTCATAACAAACACATGGACGCTGCGCTAATATTTGGAAATGACACTTGGAGACGAGAACACTAAACTGATAATTGATCTATTAAAAAAATACCTTCGGCTTGTTCTAATGAATTCATTGCTCTTCCCCCAAAGTGCTGTAGTCGGTGAGTGTAGGCCTGCAAACACACGCAGCGTGCGCCAGCCAATCGCGGAAGCTCTCCTCTCATTGGCTCCATGAAAAGAGGACGTCATCTTAAAGAAGAAGGTTCAATTATTTTGTTTGTTTATTATATGCTTCGATGTTTTAGCTAAATATATTCAGTAATGAGACGCCATTTATTTAAAGGTGCCATAGAATGCATTGAGAGAATATTTTAAATTGTTCTCTGATATGTACATAAAAGGTATGTAGCTTA
>JAUMHQ010000296.1:2414623-2445045 GCA_032361165.1 Enteromius paludinosus | reverse complement strand
CTCTTCTCTTCTCTTCTCTTCTCTTCTCTTCTCTTCTCTTCTCTTCTCTTCTCTTCTCTTCTCTTCTCTTGTGTGTGTGTGTCCTGGAGGATCTCTCAGTTGGGTGTGCCCATGCTGGACATCAGGGCATCACATGGTGACCTATCCTTTAAGGGTCAGTGAACCCTGTGGGTATTAGTGAGCTCATGGAGACTATCCTCATACCTTTTGAAGAGAATGAGAGACTTTCATTTTCTGCCACTGAACAAATGCAAATTATACGGGTGGAGGTAAATCACATAACCAGTTGGTTTTGAAATATTGCATTGTTGTTCGTGGCTGTGTTCTCTTTTTTTTTTAAATATAGTTAGCCTTACTCATTTTAAACTGGATAGATCCTTGTAATTTTATTTCTGTTATTTCTATTACTTTTATAAGTTTGCCAAATTAATCTACAGATCAATATCGAGATGTAAATGAAATATATCATATCACAAAAGTTCAGAGATCCACAATCAAACGTGCTGAATTTAACTTTTTAGTGAGCAGTATAACTCTCAATCATAAACATGTAATAAGTTAGTTTGGTTAGTTATTCGTTATGAAGTAGGCCTATCTGTTGTCCAATGAAGAACAAAACATGCCCTGAATGAATGTTTCTCTCAGGCCATGAAACAGCTGGCTCACTAGACCTTTGTTTCCTCTAATGCTTGTACATCTGTCATTCCCACTGTTCCCTTTTTCACTGCTGTCTCTTCTGATTCTTTGACATCTCCTCTTTTGTTCTCTTCTCCCACTACCAAATATCTTGCATGCTTTATCATGTACCACCATGGTTTTAAGAAAATGTGTGAACGCCTGGATTTTATTTAATGGTACTATAATAATAGGAATTAAAAAATAAACTAGATTTTTTTATCTCTTGTATACTTTAAGAGATCAAAAAATCTGTATGATCTTACTTTTTATATCATATATCTGTAGCAGAAATAGTATAATAATACAAATAAACAATGTTTCCTGTTTTGATGTGCAATGGGTCAAGGTTTAGCTGTTTAATTTTGAGTAAAAAATGTCAGGGTATACTGACGAAAAACAATGCTATTTAAAGAAGTAGAGCTGAATGTCCTCATGTATTCAGTGGAGAATGAAAAAGCATACAGCCCAGGCTTCCTAGTGCGTGAGACTTAGCTTGTTTTTCTTCCTCAAGGTCTTCTGAACACTCACAGAAGGCCAATGGAAGGCCATGACAGTATAGTTTATGCACGTACACACTCACAGAAAGTCACACAAATAGTCAAGTGGTTTATGAAAGGGAAGGTGAGTCGCACGCGAGCAAAGGAACACACACACATCTGCTGAAAGTGTCAGGCGGTGCAGGGATTCTGGGTAGAGGTGAGAGATCCTGCCAGGCGTTTTGATTAAATCCTGGAGGAAATTGTGACTTCCTCTTGCAGAGGACGAGGTCCCGCATCAACCCACAGGATCAACATACACTTAAAACTAAGCGTATACAACTGTATAAAGCCTTCAGTTTTAACATTCTACTTGCTCCACACTATAGACACAAGTGGAGAACAGATTTGGCTTTTGGTTTAGCAAGATTGTGCAATACCCCCCAAAAGAGGCTTTTTTGCCCAATGGTCTCACTCTCAACTGATGATGAACTGGCAGCTTCAGGTACCCCAGAAACATCATCCACTTGGAGTTCTTCAATCACCTCTGCAGCCACATCTGCCTTGAGCCTGTCAAACTCTGATGAACTAAGTAGTGACATGGGCATGCTCTTAAATTGGGAATCCAATAGGGTGGCTTTAAAGTAATGACCAGAGGTGTCAACAAACACAGCCTGGAAGCGCTGAGCCAACTGAGACTGCAATGTAATCACCATTTTAAGTTCCTCCGGGAGAGGCTGTACATCTGCATCCACCTTTAAGTTTGTTAATGCAGTCTTGAGAACCTGCACATAAGGGAAAACAGAAGACAGAGAAGCCTCATCCCTACACACAGTGCGTGGCCTGCACTAGTTCCCATTGATGGTGTGACATTACACCTCCCAGATCCACCTCTGCACTCATGGTAGTCATTGGCTGTCTCTGCTCCAACAGCCGCTGGAGCATGTGGAAGGAGGAATTCCACCTGGTTGACACATCATGCACCAAAGTGTTCTTGGGAAGGACAAGCTCTTCCTGGATTTTGTGAAGTTTGTTCATAGCTTTGTTTGATCTGTGTACAAACCAGTGATCTTGCGAGCAATCAGTATCACATTGATCACTCCCCAGCACTTTTTTAGAGCAGCTGTTACCACTAGTTATAAGGTGTGAGCCGTACACCTAATGTGCATATAGTTCCCATCAGCCATTGCCTTAACCATATTAGTGGCATTATACAGTATGTGACAAAATACCCAACAGAAAGTTTCGCTCCAACATCATCTTACCGTTGTTTCACAACAACCTGGAGGTGATGTAGAATGTTGGCTGCTGTGTGATCTTTATTAAGAACCTCCATCTTGAGAAGTACTGTCACACTCATCTATTCCTTGTGGACTTAGTTTGCATTCTATTCAGTGGCCAGTGAGAAAAAGATATGCATTTGTGGAAAATGGTTACCAGGAGAGGATGCTTTAAGTGCATGTGATTATGCATAGCAGATGTTGACAGATGTTTGATATCATAGCCTACATCTTACTGTCTGCAAAACACAGAGTAATTAAACATACCATATAACTCACACAAGTGCATACAACGTTATATATAACGTTAACGTTACTCTGTCAACAGCCTATTGTCTAAATTACCGAGCTAACAGAGCTACGTAAACCGAGCGAACATGAGAGCACCCATCTGTAGACGTCAACAATGCAGCATGATGGAATAATCTCCTTATCAAATTCCACTTCCCAAAAGTTATAAACTGCCTCCGGAACCCAGTTAAGGTACAAAATCTATTCAACAAAAATAGTGATGCAGTTAAGTCTTTTTTTCACTCAGCTGAGCCTTCTCTGTTGCTGTGTGGAGCAACCAGCCACTCACTCACTCATCCGGGCATGCACTGCAGTCTCATGAGGAAATGCAGCTGGTTGATATAAAGTTTTCCTTGTTCCTGAATACAAATATTTTTATAAATATTGTTTTCAAATAAATATTTGTAAAAAAAACTACTTATTTGCGCCTTTCCGAATACCATATTCGGGTTCGGCTCCCCCCTTAATATGTATATAATCCCTTACTTAGTTGTCATTGACATTTTTGTGTAATTGTCTTTGAATTGAAAGTATGACATGTAGACAGATCTTCAACAGCTTCAAACTTCAAACTTTATGCTTTCAACTTTAAAAAGTTTCAAACCACCAAAATTGTTGTTAGAGTTGTTGTTTACAGTATTATGTTATAATGTTGTAATTTAAACAATATATGGCTTAAAAAACATAAAAAGACTAGTAATTATGACAGTAATTATGCTTTTACTTTTTTTTTGAGTCAGAAACAACTGAGCCACAGCCCTGTCCTGCATTGCACCAATGTCAAAAAGAAAAAAAATGAAGCGAAACGAAACGAAGGGACTGAGGTTCGAGTGGGGATCCAACTTTATTCACAAGATGTGGTCAAGTAAGCAGGGTCAAACACCAGCAAACTGTACAATCCGGTCAAAGGCAAAAGAGCATCCGATAGCAAAGCAAGGGTCAGGGCAGGCAGCAAACAATCAAAAAACTAGAAAACAATCCAAGGTCAAGAACACAATGAAACAAGGAAAACACAGGAACTAGAAAACAAGGAATAGGCTAAACAATAATCAGCGTAAGAGAGTGGGTGAGGGCTTCTTTTAGGCTAGACATAGGGGAACACAGGACAGAAACAACCAATGAGAACAAGACACATGCAATACAAGGAACCGATCAGAACACGACACATTTACCAAGGTTGCACAAGACATGGTGACATGCAAGCAAGGGACACATGGGAAATGGAATCTAGAAACCAATGGCCGAGTCCTGGGTGGAGTGCCCTCTAATAGAGATCATGGGCAGTCCAGCTGGAGATTGTGACACTTATGACTGCAGAAACAGGCTTTCAGTTTTATGCAACAACTATGTCTTGTATATGAGCTTTTTATTCTGGATGTGGTTCTTATAACAAGTTAAAGCAACAATGCTGCTAAGATTACCATGCTAAGATTGCAAAGAGCTCCAAAAGTCTCTTTGTTCTTAGTTTTGTGTAATTTGTGCACAGATTATAAGAATATTGACATAAATTCCACATCAGTTGTTTAGAGTTCATCAATCAAGTTCAGTGTTTTTTGTCTGTTGGAGTTTGTCAGAATATTTCAGTTAAATATGTTTCTATTTTCCTCAGTTTGCTTTTCATGCTGTAATAAGCTCACTATAAGGACTTTCAATACACACACACAGTTTGTTTTTGTTTTTTTTGTGGGGACATTCCATAGATGTAATTGTTCCTTTTCAGGAACTCGAGCCGCGTCAACGAGACACTACAGAAGTAAAAGTGTGTAAAATCAGCCAATGATAAGTTGGGACGTCATAGGCGGGTGACATCACTGGCCAGGAAGCATAAAAACACGTGGAATGCTGATGGCAGATTAGCTTTTTGAAAGCGCTCTGTGTTGTGTCTAAAAGTCAAAAAAAGTCTCCGTCAAAATAGAAAAAGAAAAGAAAAGGGGCGAGGGAGTCTCACCCTCATACAGGGTTTGTGTTCTTCTGTAAAAGAGAGATATATATATTGCCGGTTGACACACACACATTATGTGTAGTCTGCCGGGAGTAAAACATGTTGATGCAGTTCTCCGACAAAATGAGGAGAGCTTCAGATATTGTGAGGAATGTCACTATGAGTGCTTCACTCCCAGATGGCTCTCTTTAGTGATAATAAGAGAGCCTAAGATACGCGATTCCCACGGCACTGGTCCCGTTCTAGCCGAGACTGAGCGACGTTGGTGCTCGCGGATCGCTGACTGACTGCGAGCAGGGGAAACTGAGATGGGCGATTCCCTATCCTCTCATTCTCTAGCTTGGGGTCTAGCGCTAGCCAGGTGGCTAGGGAAGCGCGCTCTTCTACTTCCTCTCGCCAGGGCAGCACAGCGTTTCTCCTCTCCTGAGTAGACCGCGGTCTCTTTATCGCCCAAGTATGAGAAGTTCTTGAAGGTAGTGACTCGCACTGCCACTGATCTAAAAATAGGGCGGCAACAGAGATGAAAAGAAACCGTGCCACAGTAAATGAGAAAACAAATGTTTCTGCCGACGCAAAAAAATTAATAAATAAATGCCTTCAAGAAGAAGCCTGCCCTTTTTGCCATTCGTGGCCTGTTTTTTCATCCCCATAAGTAATGTAATGAGTGTGGGGGTGAAGCAGATCTGAGATGTATCATCCAGACGAAGGTCTGGATGTCAGGGTCTGTACGTCTTCTCCCCGATCGCTCTGCTCTCAGGAGTTCTGGAGAGAGTGCGCTGGGACGTGGTCAGTCTACTACTTTGTTGCGCTGTTCTGGCCGGGCCGAGTATGGTTCTCGGACCTGATGGACCTACTAAATGGCCCTATGTGGGAAATTCCGATCAGGAGGGATCTTCTCTCACAAGCGAGGGGCACCATCTGGAGTTGTGGAGACTGAGAGTGTGGCCTCTGAGGGCCTACGGGGAAACTATATGGCCTGAAATAGAAGTTGTTAACTTCATGGTGTAGAGAATGAAAGCAAGATCTAGTAAAATGCCCAGTCGGTACAGTGCTGGAGTTTTTGCATGCTAGATTATCTACTGGGGTCACTCACTCCACCCTCGGCGGTGCACTGAGGTTGAGGCCACCAGTACATTCCTGGGTGCCAACTTGGGATCTGGCTGTTTAGTTAGAGGCCCTCTGTGGACCACCATTTGAGCCCATAGAGGAGATATCCAATCGTCTGTTGACAATCAAGACCACACTATTGCTAGCATTATGTTCTCTGAGAAGAGAAGGTGACCTTCAGGCCCTCTCAGTGGCCCCTTCACATCTTGACTTTGCACCTGGCATGGCCAAAGCCTTCCTGTGCCCGCGAGCGGGTTACAGTCCTAAAGTACCTACAGTCACACCTCAGCCAGTTGTACTACAGGCCTTCAACCCTCCTCCCTTAAGGCAGCCTGGTCATCAGAAGTGAAACTGTATGTGTCCAGTGTGAGCAGAGCAGTTGCTCGTATGCTTTGGTCCCCCCAAGAAGGGGTTTCCAGCGACCAAGCAGACTTTAAGCCATTGGATAGTGGATGCCATCAACCTGTCATATGAGTCCTCTGGTCTCCCGCCAAGGCTAGGAGTCAGAGCACTGGCTCGCTGCTGGGTGGTCCAGGGGTATGTATGGGGTGATCCCCATACATTTGTCCGCTTTTATGGACTTGACTTACGAGCCACTCCAGGCTCTTCTGTACTCTCGTCTTAGCTGTGCACAAACACACAATAGACAGGGATTTGAAAGTCTGGGTCATGGGCATATCGTTCCCATAGCGTCTCACCGACGGGGCGTCTTGTTCCTTCAAGGAACTAGGGTTGCATACGTAACCTTGAGACGTTCTAATGTACAAACTTCCTCTCACTGAAAGACTGACTTTAGATTTTAGATTTCATAAAATCTGTATGATTCACAAGCTTGTTTCCTCATGGGAACCAAAAATGTCCCATTAGGTAAAAATTTACTGGTCTTACTATACTGGAGACATTCAGTCCACATGCCATAGTGAATACCAATACACACATCTGCACCTCCATTTGAGAACAACAGTCTCGTCCACACAATGCCTTCAATATAGAAAAAGGTCAAATATGGACTTCAAATAAAGCATCAGACTGCTGGAAGCATTAGACAAACCTCTGTCTTTGATAACAATGGACATGTTTAGGCTTTCATAATTACTCTCGGGTATACTTTATTTTCTCTCCAGACGGTGTGTGCAGACATCAGCTGACCGTACTGATCATGAAAATGATGTACTGTACTATGTACTATTGGTTTAATACTCGGACGAAGACATCAGAGTAATATGGTTTATTACTGCTATTTTCAGATCATTATAAACCAAACATTTTGTTAGCATTTAAGCAGTCTGTGTTTCCGTCTGACTTTCTTCAAATGTTCTCCTATACTTTTTTTGTAGTTTTTGTGCTGATCTTAATGTTTGATTCACTTTTAAGCTACGTGGAATGATTCATGTCACTTTTCTGGAACAATAAGCTCAGAGAGAGACAGAGATAGTGAGAAGGGGGGATGCTTCAGGATGGCCAGTGTTTGGATCAGGTGCAGGATTAGTCTCTGAAGCCGTGGTTAAAGGTTTACAGTTCTGCGGCCCCCAGGGAGCGTCTCACACTTTAAAGCCTTGATTTGTCTTGGTGGCACCTCTTATCTCAGGAAACTGTTTATCTCCAGCTTCCTTTTTTTCTTTGCTTTGTTTCTTCACTTTTGCTTCCTGTTTTTTCGTTGTTGTTGTCATTATTTCTGGTTTACCCTCTCCGGCCATCTGCTCCATTTAAAATAACCACCAAACTCTATTTAAACTCATACTTACCAACATTTATTTCATCATCACGTCTGTCTTTCTCCTTTTCCCTCCAGCCGTCTCAGTGTTCCCTGCATGCAGTCTACCACTCACCTACATCCACCCACTATGCCATTACAGTAGCTTTCTTTCATACTCGGTCCTTCTCTTCCTTCCTTTCTCCTTTCTCTCTTCCTCTCTATGGCCTGTGACAGAAAGGATAATTAACGAGCATCATAAAGTCCTCTCTCTATAAGCCGTGCTGTGGTGAGTTTGCCAGCTCTGTCATTCTGAACAAAACCATGCGGCTCTTCTATTTGATCCACACTTCAAAGAGGGATCCCCACTGTTCTCCGCTCAGCGCTCTAATTGTGTCCTCATTTTGGATGGGGCAAAACCCCCAACTGCTTCAAAACCAGCCAGTGCAGGGCACAGATATCACAGAGTGGGGACACACACTCAGATAACCACTTTGGAAGAAGTTTTACTTTTACACTGCCCAGTGATCGATATTGTGATTCCGTGAGTGTTGAGTCTCTGTGACCTAAAAGGCCACCGATAACCGTCAAGGAGACATAGCAACACTCACAATACAATTTCAGTCAAACTAAAGAGTTTGCATGTTAAAAAGTTGAGTTATTGCTTAAGTACAGCTGAAATCGAACTTGTATAAATGTGTGTATAAATGCATCTGTTTATAACTGGAGTTAATGTGAAGTGTTAAACTGTGATGCCTGATTATGAGGATCCTTCATGAGTATGTGTATGCGTCCGGATGTTTGTGTGTGCCTCAACAGATAAAACGGCATTCTTAAGTGGGACACCACAGTTTCCCCTTTTTACACCAGGAGCCCTTAAGATAAAACACCACATCAGCATCCTTTTAATTACAGGACGAACCTTTAAAAAAAGCTCATCCAGTAAGATGCTTTACTTCTAGGGCACGGCATTCACTATGTTGGGCTTCAATGCATCTTTAATTATTTGTCTTTTAAATAATTTTAATCAAGTCTGATAGGACAATTAGGTATTTATGTAAACTTTCTTCAAAGACAAATTCTCCTTAATGTAAGCATTGTCGGCATTGTCGTGTCGTTCCAATTTTACTTCAGTGGAAGACAAAAAATCCAGGCTAAAGTCTCAAGATTTTCAAACTTCAAAGTTGATTTCAACCATTAATTTCATTATAATTGCAATCTTTAGCTGGGTTTTTACAGACATTGCCACAAATATTGAAAAATGGCTCACTTTCCACTCTATATAATACAGTGCTGTTTTAGCACTGCCTTAAAACAGTTCTTAAAATTATCTTGAGCAGAAGATGTTAAGTTGTATAGGTTGGAATGACATGAGGGTAAATAAAAAAAAAAAAAAAATTGAACAATCTATTTAAGATTTTTTTTTTATTCTAAAGTAGACACTGCAGTAAACAGGGTGACTTGTTTTACCCATCATGTGAGCAGCCTGTCTTTGACTGTGTCTGCACTCACTGCACAACGGGGTCATGGTGCTAATCTAGCGGGCATACACACTACACACATGCCAGCCTGCTGTCTCTCACCACCCTCCCCCAACACACACAACTGTCTCAGACCCCCCTCTTCTGACACACAGCATGCTGGGTCTTTACAAAGCCTCATTCTGCATCCATCCCAGGACTCTGCACTGTACTGCAGGACTGTTGCCCTCTGCCCTCTCACACACCCTGCACTCTTTTGTCCCGCAAGAAAAAGCAACGGTCACATGTCTGCTGAACACCCCACAGCTGCTGGCCTTATCCTTCTCTTGTTTTCTGCCGGTCTGCTGAAATGTTTATTGGTGATTTAATATGGCAAAATGTTTTACGTTTTATATAAATCCAAGGACATTCAGGAATGTAAGAGTTTTATTGCAGGGACATCATGAGAAGAACACCGCAGGATGTGTGATGAGATTGAATCATTTATTCGACTGGATATTGCGAAAGACAAAAAAAAACTTTCTACGTGACGCTTTCATCGTTTTGCAAAGTAAAAGCAACCGATGAGCCATTACAATGAATTAATGTCAGTACCTCCCTTCCCCCATACCATGTATACACACACAGCCTCCTCCTCACGCAGGCTTCAAAGGCGATGATGGGAAAAGCCATCTCTCCACTGGCCGCTTCAAAGCACAGGAAGTGTGTCAAAGCGACTAGCCGGCTGGTTCCCAGCCCTTGCGTGTGTGTTAGTGTGTGAGCAAAAGAGAGAGAGAGAAAATGTGTGTATGCAGGGTATAATAACATGCTCATCTCTGTGCGTGCATATATGCGTGTGTCTGGGAGGTTCAAAGCCAGCCAGAATCCTTTGCTTTGAGAAGCAGGATGTGGAATCTGCTGTGGCACTGATGCCCCACTCTGGCATATGCGCATGTTTGTTTGTATGCGCATGAGTTTTTCCAAGACTACGGACATGCACAACTTGTCTTGGAAAAGATTCATCTTGTAGAGTAGAGCCTGATGCACTGGAATGCTTTTCTTCAGAACTCTCTCAAACCTCATTGAGCTTTCATTGGGAAGACTTTAAGGAGTTTGGATGACTGGTTTGTTTATGTTTGGCACCTAATGTCAGTGCTTTATTTACAACACACTTTTCTTGCTTATGGCCAGATGTCTGCACCTTCACTGGCTGTGAAATGAAGATCTTTGTCGATTTTGCAGAACTGCAGGATGTGTTTTTTGTGAACACTTTACTGCATCGTTTTAAATCACGCCTGCTGATAAGTTGGAATCCAAGCAATGGGTTTCCCAAAAGCATCATGAGCTGCACCACATATACAGACCGTGCATTTGTCATCTGCAGAACACTGCACAAAGAAAGAAGCCCCTCATGCTACTGATTTGTATGAGAGATGACTTCTGTTCTGTTCTTCCCTTGTGGCTTCTTACAGTAATGTGCTGTATAAAAAGAAATTCTCAGGATATGAGATTAGGAGAGCTAATGTTGATGCAGTTTTTATAAAAAAAAAATTGTCTATAATTTTGTTGTAAGTACCTTATTGGCTTTGGCAATATTGTAATGGTTAATAATACTGTAAATAAAGCACTGTTAGCCATTGATAGTATATTCAATTAATAGATATAGGTCAATTCTGTCTGAGGTTTGTTCACTTCTAGCCTAGACCATATGGTGGACATATTAGTGCGCTATACGCGAGGCACATTACATAGCTAGTTAAAAAGTATTTTCAAAAAAAGTTTCAAAGTCATTTGTTACCAGAGTGGAGTTTACAGTTTATCCAGACCATCATTTTTCACACTCTAATGTTATTCAGCTCTTGTCCAAAGCAGCGATTGGTGTCCGCTCGGCTGGACGTGTTTAGCTGACGTCCTGCTCATGGCGCCCACGGGGGGCTTTGCGCTGCTCTTTTTTATATTTGGAGACTCCAAAAGAATCCCGCTTCCCTTTCATGTGCCGCCTCGGTCCAATCAGACTGAAGGAGAGGCGGCCTGCGCGAGGCGTCAATCACGCTCGCTGAGTGGCTGCAGCGCCTCGCGTCTGGTCCGCTGGAGCCGCAGATCACTCGATCCTCCACCGCTGCTGGATGTGTACGGAGCCCGCGCGCTGTTGTCCACGGACGCTCACAAATATCGCACGCTTTCTGGATTGTTTTTCATTTTTGATGTTTCTCACTTGCTCTCCGATGCAGAGAAATGGGTAAACTTCATTCCAAACATGGTAAGACGGCATCTCGTTGATTGTAAAGCGCTTTAGTTCTTTCGAGTAATCCATTTATACGACGTGTTTTTTTTTTCTTTTTAAAGCTGCTATTTGTAAAGCGAGGGAGAGTCCTGAGGGTGAGTAATTTTATTTGTTATACAAATAATATTTGAAACGGGTGAACTGGCTAAATGACTAATAAAACAAAGCTGCATCTTTGAACATTTGGCGTGAACTAAAAGAAAAGCGTTAGAAACAAACTTGAAAGGTGTTTAGCTGCTAAGTACACAATGGTATTATGTATAAATTGTATTTTCTTGCTTTTTTTAAGGCGATAGTTTTGTAGTTAACGCGTGTTTGGCGAGGAAAGGACTGGATGACTGGATGGTTAAGCAGAAGTATTACTGCTCGAGCTCTCGTGTAGATCAGCAGGACTGCCAGCAGAAAAATACCTGCGGACTGTCTCCAAGGGTACGTGAAAGGTTTTAATGGCTTTTATCACGTGCATGTTAAATGTGTGAGTTTGGACTTTGAGAAAGTGAACTTGTCTGCGTTTCGCCTTCATTTCATTCCAAGACTATCAACTGTTTGGGTGTTTAGTTATTGACTGGTGAAATGTTGCGCAGTTTGAAGTAAGGGATGCGTGCATGGAGCTCTTTAAAGTTTACATTTCAACTGATGTTCAACTTTGTTGTGTTGCGATAAACGCGTCGTTTATAAACTGCAATGCAACTCTTTTCTTTTACGTTGTTCTGCGTGAATTCAGCTCATCAAGCAGTGTCAGAGGGGTGACGCGCTGTAAGGGATCTAAAACTATTTTAAAACAAAGAATTCCAATTATTCTGTAATGGTATACGTGATATTTTATGACCTCATATTAGCTCATAGAATAAATGGAATATTTGTACATTTAAGAATTTAGTTGTTGCATCACAGAACTGTTTAAAATTAACCAGTGAAGTAAAAAAAATGTGGTTAGTGAGAAACTTTGGGATTGGGAAAAACATACAGTTCTTTACGTTTGTGTACATTTTAAAGTCCGTTTTGAATTAAAAAAAAGTTCATGGACATTACAAGTCAACGCGCCTTATTGGGTTAAAACTGGTAAAAGCGTGTATAAGCGATATTCGCGTTGCATAAAGATCGTTGCTTGCGTTTAGAGGCCACACGCGCTTCTAGACCACCCAATTCACGCGCTTTGAAAACGATCGTGCCATTGTTGTGTGACGTCACCAAGAACAATAGTTTACTCTCTGGAAACACTCTGTAGTTTGAGCCCAACTATAAAAGCCAAAGGCGTTATTACCAGATGTGATTAAAGGCGAAACACTCTCTGAATACACGTTTCCCTTTAATGATGTCTGTTAAAACGCTCTCCACGGTTTCAGCTGCTGCCTTTGAAGCCAGAGGAGGAGATTTTGTGTTGTTATTCCTTTGAATGATAGGAAGAGGAAAAGTCAGGTTTCCAGACAGGTTCAGACTGCTTATTTCTGACAGGCACATCATTCGGAGAGCAAATATCAATAGGCAAATAAATAAGTAGGTTTGATATCTTAAAGGCGGCATGTGTGTTTGAGAGCATATATTTGGATTTTTATCTTGCATGCAAAAAGTTATGCGTTTCTATCTTGAATTTGCCCAACAAGGAGAATGTTTTAGCAGTCATGTTTAGACAAAAGGCACGTCAACTTTTTCACTGGCGGCTCACATGGGTAAATGGTTTATTTGAACGTGGTGGGAAGAACTGTGTGAGGGCTAGGAACAGATGCAAGTTCTCTCTGTAGGTAATAGATCACGGCGGGTTGAAAGCATTGCAGGCTGACAGGCTGGTGACAGCGCTGTATTGTGAAGTCGGGAGAGGGGTGGAGGGAGGGCCAGTCTGTCTCAGATTTGGCATCCTAGTAAACACATAAGAGCACTGTCGTTTAGGAGAGGAGAAATCCTCTGGAAATACCTCAGAGTAAGCCTCTTTTGGTCAAGGGCTGTTGCAGAGTCTCAAAAGACTTTTTTGAGGGTTGGAGAGATAGTGAGAGACGCTGAGAGTGACAGAAAAAGCGAAAGAAAATCCAGAAGGCTGTTATTAAAGAGCCGTCTCAAACAGCAGGAGAACGCAGTCCCAACTTCTTAAAACCCAATCCACATATGTGGACATTCAAACACATACCTGAAGCTCTTAAACCTTCAGAGTCCAAAGTGTTGCTGGAGAAATGCTGCATTTTTATTTGTAACTCTCTATAGCAGCAATAAACATTTATTTAGCATGTAAGATGCATAGTACTGCACTGCAAGCAAAGAAAACCACATTGGTGTGTTTTTTAGATCCTGTGGTGTGAAGGGGAGAAAATACGTTTAAGGAGCGTGGAACACATAGTTCTTGCCTGGTTCAAAGTTCACACAGTTTGAAGTTTATTACTTTTTTCACTCTCTGCTGTGAGAAGGAGGTTTTATTGTAGCTGGAGAGATCATAATGCACTGAACAACAGTTACAAAGTCTGGAATGACTTCACTGAGTTACCTGTTTTATATTTATCCAACATTATAAAGTCATAAAGTTTTTGGTTTCCCCCTTTAACGTTGCCTTCATTACTTAAATATGATAATCTGAAGCAGGGTTTGTTTTCACACAACCTGATTGTTTTCCCTCTGATGTACTAATGAGGAGTTTAGGAAACAATAGCAGTACTGAAGAGTGTGTGTGTGTTTTTCCAGTTGGTGTGAAGTGATTTGGCCAGGCTGGGAAAGGATCTCTGC
This sequence comes from Enteromius paludinosus, assembly GCA_032361165.1. Taxonomy (NCBI): domain Eukaryota; kingdom Metazoa; phylum Chordata; class Actinopteri; order Cypriniformes; family Cyprinidae; genus Enteromius; species Enteromius paludinosus. Next base: position 2,431,125 of record JAUMHQ010000296.1, on the reverse strand, counting down.
TGAACGAATTCAAACATTTGAACAATTTTAAATAACTGAATGGTGTGTGCTTAATGAAGCGTTGCAGAGAATGAAAGAATTTGAGAAGGTATTTTCATAAACACTTATTTAGAAATAAACATTTTGTTTTGACATGAAGCATCTCTGGGACAATTTAATATTTTATGTAGTGCTGAAATTTGAAGCTGGTTTAGCTGGAAAGTGGATTTGCAGTTTACTATTTGAAGATGCTATTTTTTTATTCATTTGAGAGATATTGATTGGATCAACGTGTGTAGTCTTGTTTCTGGGGTTTTAACATAGCCACCACCTTTCCCCTTGTCTTTAGATGTTAATACTATGTAACACACATCTTTTAAAAACAGCTTGTCACAAGTTCAATTAAACAATCTACTTTTCTTACTACTTCTTATTTCTTATTGAGGGAAATTCAATGAATTACCTCACTCATAAATGCAGGCTGATAATACTGGGACTAATAGAGGCTACCTGGAGAGTTAGTTATTTATAGCAGCTGCGCTTAAGTTCGGACACTTGTGTGTGTCTGTGTTGAAAATGTGGTTCAGATGGTATGGACGGCGGGGAGTCTGACTCAGGAATCTGTTTGATGAGTGTGTTTGTGTTGTGCTGTGTTAACCGGCCTTCACACACAAGACTTTATGTAGCTCTGCCTATTACATTTTCCAGTTTGCATAGGCCTTGTGCTATTAGTAAATTATACTATAAGTTCTTGTTCAAAAAGAGGTTTGGGTCAGATTTGTGGTCTTGCTGTTAGCATGCTGCATTTGACACTCATGCTGCCAGTTTAAATTTAAGTCAAGCGCCATCATTACCTGTCCTCTATATGAAGCTGTTTCCCTTTTTGCATTCTGGTTTGAAGTCAGTGCAGTGATTCGCTTATTTCCTTATCGGTGATTGATTGGTGATGTGTCACATGGTGCAGCTTTGTTATTGTGTAGCTAACACTTACAAAAACTGTATACTGCCGTAAAATTGCATGCAATTTCCAATACAGTTGTTGACCGTATATAGTAGGGGAACTTACTGTTAACCGATTAATAGGTTTTTACTGTAGCATTTTTACAGTCTTTACTGGATTTGTTATTTGTTATCTGTGTGTTATTCCCATTACCTAGCTGTTTTGAACCTCAGTCATCTGTTAAACTGAGATCGGTTCTTCTTAACCAATGTCCACATTGCTTTTACACGGCATCGCAGTTTTCAGTTGGTTAGCACTTCAGTGCTAAAACCAGTCCGTATTACACTATCAAAGAAGAAACTCAACATCATAGCTCTAAAATCAGTCAGAATCAAAGTGCCAAGACCAGAAGATGTTACTGCTTTGAAATGTGGCTTTTGAAATCTACTCTGAAACCAGTTGGCACAACAGTTCTAAACTAGGGCAAACCAGGCAACATCACAGCTTTAAACACAATCTCCGGCACAGTCAAAAGCGGCCAATAGGTCAACTATAAACCAGGCTTGATCATGACTTTGAAAGCATTCTGTATCACTCCGTGTGTAGTATCACTCAGAGACCAAACACTTTGAAGCCCAGATCAAATAGAGAGCTGTAATTCTAAAAATAATTTCTTTTGGAATTTCAGAACTTTTTGGAGGGAATTTTTTAGATTCCGAGACTTGCTGTTTAAACCTTTCATGACAACCAACACACTTTTCTTTCTCTTGCTGTCTTTACTACAGAATGTTCTTTATTGTAGCACAAAGAGTGACAGTATATGCACTATATCCTTTGTCTCTTTTATTCCCTTCCCAATATCCAAGTATTTCTTTCACTTTAAGCTTCAAGTGTGGTTGTCACGCACTTACCCTCAGACTTTTTTTTTTTTTTCTGTTCTAGACGTCAGGTTTACCATGTCTCTCCAGGGCTGGTTGAGAAAGGATGACAGAAAGAGATTGAAAGACAGAGGGTGGGGGCGGAAGGGAAAGGCTATGTTTCTCTATAAAAGAGAAAGAAAAGGGAAGAGGGTGCCTCTGGGGAGTGGGACAGCACCTGGCTCCAGTGTAGGGCTGTTGAGGGGCTCCTATGAGAATGGAAAAGAGGATAAGAGGCGAGGAGGGAGGAGGGGAACAGAGGAGAAGTAGATTGTTCTTCCAGGACAAGAGTGAAGGGACCTGCTGATGGCTGCTCTGTCACCTCCTAAATCAAACGGTGAATGGACTACTTTTTTAAACTTATTTAAATAAGTAGAGCTGAGTATGTTTATTAAATAAAAAATATAAAATATATATGTATATATATATATACAATTTGGACTAAAGCATTTAGATCACATTTTTTAAAGACTTTATGGAAAATACACTGACTGTCATTAACTTATTCATTGAGCTTTATGAATGAGATGGGAAACTGTAATGAGATGGGAAACTTAAAAGGCAGGTCTGAGGTAACTGGACTTTCCTCTCAAGTCACTCTTGGTTAGTACACATGCAACGCTGGCTTGTAGTACAAACAGAAAGCATTGCAGCCATGTCAGTTGTAGGTGATTTAAATGGTTTGCCCGTGTTTTTATGTGTTTTTCCATTTAGCTATGTGTAATGCAAGTGTATAAGTATGTGTGTAAAAATAGTGCTTAGGTATGTGTGGCATGGGGGTGTGCTGGGGGCAAGGGTGGCGCCTGGCTAGGTGCATCAGAGAGAGAGAGAGAAAGTGTGTGTGTGTGTGTGTGTGTGTATTGTGCATTAAAGCACGTCTGTCCGGATGTGCTCTAGAGATCAAAGTGCATGGTGGGAATGTGTGGACTGAGTTGCCAGGATTAACAGCTGAGAATTGGGCTGTGTTTTCTACATTTCCTTAAACACACACACACTCCACAAGCAGCAGGGCTCAGGACAGTGTTGTTCCAACCACCTCAAAACACTTATTTATTCAGCTGCTCTGACACATTTATGTTTCTTCTGTACTTCAAAGGGTATGATTAAGATTCTTGATTTGTTATATGTAAGGAAACAAAGAAGAAAGAAGAAAACCCTGCATATTATTACATTTCTTTCGTAAATGTAATGATCTTGTGACACTTAAGACTGGAGTAATAACTGCTGAAAATTCACCTTCACAAGAATAAACTAAGTACATTTTAAACTTTTAAATAAAATGTTTTAAAAACATTTAATAATATTACTGAAGTGAGTAATAAAGTGAAAACTTTGGTGAGAGTAAAAGATGTTTAAAAAATCGTACAGATTTCATATTTCTTTGATACATTTTATAATTATCACATAGATACATAATAGGAAAAATAATAAAATCTACTTTTTTTGGTTAATGTTTAATTCACGTTTTTATCACTTTCTATCTGTGTTTTGAATACTTATTAAATAGTAATATTGAAGGATTTGGTAAATCTCTTACTTGATGTTTTCACAAATCTCCAGCTCTCTGTTACACTGGTCTTTAAAGTCCTTCAGAGAGAAACAGGCTGGAGTTTCAAACAATGTTTGAAAAGTCTTTTCTCTGTGTTTTTGGGGCAGTTTAGTTATTCCTTTTCTCTGTCTTTAAAGAGAAAAGGAAGAGGGGAAATAGGGAGAGGGTAAAGGAGGGATCACCTAAGGGGTAGAGAGAGTAGAACAAACGGGGAGCGCTGCTTCATTTTCAAGGCTTCAAAGCGCTCTCTCCCTCTGCAGCTTTCATGCTTTAAAGGTGTCTCTAGTAAATGAGAGTGTAGCCTCACCAGTACTGTATGTTTGCTTCATTTTGTCTCAATAAGTGTCCTGTTGTTGCCAGCAAAGTGATAAGATTGATGCTTTTATCTCGCACTAACTATTCAGCAAACATCCTGTGTCAGTGAAAATGATACAGGATGTTGTGAAAATGTATATCGTGTTTGGATGTAAAGGCTCTTGAGTTTAAAATTGGCTGCAATATTCTTCTTTAAATCTGAAGTCCTACCCTAACTTCCTGTTTCATTAGGAGATACTGATAAACCATTTGATGGTTTTTGATGCGCAAACATACAGGATCAAACAGACTTGATAAACACATCCAGTTTCACAAATCTGATAACTTTTTGTATTTACCTTTATCTTTATAGAGACAGAGAGTGTGTATGTGAGTGCATGAGAGGCCAGAGTGCATGTGTGTGTGTGTGTTTTCAATGGACAGTAAGTGTGTGGTGACATCAGCGTAGAGCGCTTTGATGTGGATGAGGTAATGTGTGAGGAAATGTTTGCAATGTTAATCTCATCTGAGAAATTACTAGGAGCCTCAGACACTGACACAAGCAGCTGCCCACACACACACTTTAATGATTTCTTTATGTCCACCTTAAACAAAAAGAAAAAAAAGAAGCATAAACTATACAGACACGTGTGTAAGGTTACTATCTGATCACCAGTATCGAGGATACCAGATACAACACCTTCTCCAAACACTGCGACTGTCAAAATGGAGCTGATGTTGAGCAGTAATGTTTTATAGTATCTATAAACGCCACACAAGTGAACTGTTCACATGGACACACTATAATACGCACATAATACTTCACTCATTTGACATGTGTATGTGCATACATGTGTACTTTTTTTAATAAATTGTTGTCTATGATTTGTTGTTTACATTGGGTTTTAGTTCAGTAAAAGTATACTCAGCTTAAAATGTGAATACTTAGCGTATATATGGCTGGCACATAGCAAGGTATTCTCCATTTTAACAGCTTATATTGGATATAATCTAGAAAATGCTTGTCCAATGTGCTATTTTTCTTTGGATGTTATGCATGACAAAAATGTATTTATACCTTCTGAATTAGAATTTTGAGTATCTCTTACAGTGCCTTTTTTTTGCTACGCTTAGGTTTCTTGTGTTGTTTTGGGAGTTGCCCACAATAGGTTTACGTGCATGCAGGGTCAAAAAATGGGTTCATTTTCTTAGAATATGCAATTAATAATCACCTTGTTATTTGTCGATTGTAAAACAATTAGTTTTACAATTTTTTGTACGAGTTTACTCCATTCTAACAACAGTCTGTTGCGATTGTGTACAGCCCATGTCGGAAACTGAATGCTCATTGCCATAGTTCCACATTTTGGCCACTTTATAGAAAATATCAACATGTATTATTTATCATACTTACAGGTTGTGATTCATTGGAGCCAGCTGGTCTAAATAAACTGGGTACTAAGCCATCTTTCAAGAGGAAACATTATGTGAATTCTGCGTTGAACTCCCCAAGATTAGACAAGCAGTCGTCAGTTAAAATGGCATGTTTGAGTTGGTGCCAAAAGCTTTGTGGGCTGCCATCAGACATCGTGCTGTTGCGCTTTAAGCGTCCTGAGTTCGAAACCTGGCTTGAGGACCTTACCCGATTCCGCCCCCCCCTCTCTTTCTTACACTTTGCTTCCTGTCTCATCTACACTGGCCTGTCAAAATGCAAAAAAAGAAATCTTTAAAATATAAAACTTACAACTGTGGGAATTATGCATATGTGTTGTAGTTTACTAGGCAGTTAAGGGTGGAGTAACCTTTTATCCATCTCACAAAAATACTCCTCAATGCAGGCATCTATTGTTTTTGCCTCTACAAAAACCAGCACTTTTTTAGTGTAAATAGTCCCTCTCTCACTCTTTCTAATCGGTCCCTGTTTTCTGTTGTGGCTGTTTGATGAGAGGCATATATAGAGGCTAAAGTGATGTTTTCCGTCCTAGAGAAAGACATCAGTGATACATAAAATGCTAAATGTCGAATAATGCTCTAATTCTTCTATTATCTTTGCCTTTAGGCAAACTAACCATCTAAACAGACACGCAGATACACAAGCTCATTTACTGCCTTTCTGTTGCTCAGCTTGAGTTGATTTAGAAACCTGTGATTCAGTAAATTAGCAGCATGTGTTTGGATTCTGGATGCATGGAATGAGCTTTTTGTGTCAGGGCGGATATACAATTATCAGAACTCGTAACTTTTTAAAAAACCTTGATTCAATCACAAACAGTTCAGCTTCTGCCAATCTTTCCGTTTGCTATACCAGATTATCTGTGTTTGTTTTTTTTGTTTTTGTTTTTTTTTTCTAGATTTTTACAGTTTGAGCTCACTAACTGATTGTTCCGCTTACTTTCAGCCGTAAGCGGCATCATATACCTAATCGCTCAAAGCAAATCAAACTTGATGTGCATGACCGTGTCTGTCAGCAGGTGAGCATTTACCGACCCTCCAACTCAACTTCCTGCAGAGTTAATGACCCAACTGACTTCAGTGGGATCTCATGGCTTTGGCATTGACTATTAAGCTTATTCACATCTCCAGATCGTGCTGAAGAACCGATGAGCCATATTGCTTGCAACCTAACATGCACAAATCCATTGCAAACACTGCGTCACTGAGCACTGTCTTTGCATTTGCTTAAACTTGAAGGAATAATAAAATAAGAAAGAAAAATGTAAATCTTTTTCTCTGTGAAGCTGACAAGCGCTCCCGGCGCACATGAGCATATACTTTCTACGGCAAGCCCCGAAGGGACAAATACACATCACACGCATTCACAGGGTGAAGACGCTTCATGAATTGCATCCTAATACAATTGTCTTCATGTGCACGGTGCTTCTTTCTTCACATTGCTAAGCTGCAAAATGGGATGTTGCAATACATGACAGGGAATCTGAGAGAATTGTTTGATTCGTTACCTTTCTTCCTGTCTTTTCGGTGAGTGTGACAGAAACACATTTTTTTTAATAACGGCAGTTGAGACATTGGTTTATTTTTTTATTTTATTTTTTATCTGTACAATCAAATTTAGTGGGGTCCAAAAGAACATACACTTTCAATTTTTTTTTAGACCAAAAAACATTTTCAAAAAGCAGAAGAAAGTGACAGGTGCAGAAAAACATGAAGGTGAGTAAATAATGACAGAATTTTGGACGAACTGTCCCTTAAAGTGAAATAATGACACTCCAGTCAGTAGTTCAGGTTGTCTGGGTTGCCTGGTTTGCTCATTATAAAGTATGAGGTGCTTATGTAGGTCACTGCACTCCGGACTCTTTCATCCTCACATCGTAGGAAAGTATGTAGGGTACTGGGGGGAGTGTAGGGAGTCATTTTTGGATTGGCCCTGTAGCTAGCGAGGACCGGTTTTAATGCGCTAGCATATACATCCCCTCTCCTGAGATCCCGCACATGTAACCGTATACGCTTAAGCAAGATAACAGACACAGAAGATTAAACAGGAATTCAGTCGCGAGTCTTTTTCTGCCTACGCTCGTGACTATATGTTCATAGTTGATTGTCTCGCTGGTGAAATATGGCACTTGTAGGTGTATGTGTCTTTGTGAAGGCTTAAATTGTCTTAAAAATGGAGTGGTTCTCGTTGGCTGTGGTTCACAGCGCTGAAACCCTCCGTCTTTCATTCCCTGTTTTAATATGATTAGGACTGTGGTCTGTGAGTGTGAAAACCGAAGGTGACAGAGGAGTTAGAAGGCGACAGAGAGAGACGACAGTCTTAATTAGGTTTTCCTGGGTTTGATGACGTTCCAAGGCTGTGGCCTAGTGAAAGCTTGGCGACTGATCGTGTCTGTGTGTTTTATGTGTGCTTGTGTGTGTGTGTGTGTCTGGCCCGTGATCATGCGGAACTGTCATCAGCTGCGTAAATTGTCCATCAGCCCTTGTGGCGTGGCGAGCAGACAGAAAATACAGACACAGAGTTGTGTGGGACTTTCCACAACACACAGACACACACTCCCTTACCCACATACATTCAAACGTGCAGATACACACGTTCCCTATAGACAAAATGAACAAGGCCACATTCATGTGTGTAATTTAATTTAGACACACGTCCTCATACTTAACCTGGTTGAGAAATCCCCCTGGCTTTCTCTTTGCATTTTTTGCTGTGCTTTTTTTTCCACAGTGCTTGCATATTAATGTGCCAGACACTTTGGGTTGACCCTTATATACACTTACAGACACTTGGCAATTTGAATGTGTTTCCAGGTTTAAACTAATCTGTGTTCCTGCATTCTGCACACAAATCATTATCTTCAAGATGTGGTTATTCGTTAAAAACAGCTAGACCAAGCGTCTCCAACTCCTGGTGGGCACCATACTAAAGCCGGGTGGTGTTTCAGAGGAGTTGATCAGTTGAAATAGAAAGCAGTTCAATTATGCATGTATTTTGTTATATTTCCTCTAGAACTGCTGCTTGTTAATTGATTGATTTAATGAGCACTCAGGCAGGGTTTAAGGATAAACTATTAACATCTGAGAAGTTGTATGATACTGCTTGGCCTGTGCTGCTGTAGTTGGAGACCCCTAATCTAGACAGGCACCACATACTTGGACCAAAAGGATCTTTAAATTGAGTTGTATAATGAAAGGAGTTGTCTAGAAAAGCTTTAACTCTATAGCATTAGGCATATGCATCCAAGATAATGATCTGGCTTCTAGATCATTTAGATTAGTCCATTGTTTTTTAAATGCTTTTCAAAGTATTTTCATCACAGTAGCACAATGTGGAAGTATGTCGACAAACAAAAAGCGTGCTTTGTGAACAGTCCTTACTCTCTCTCTCTCTCTCTCTCTCTCCTGCTTTTAGTTTGTTTTTAATTCTCTCTTGTATTTGTCCTTTCTTATTGAAAGATTCATTTAGGCTACTTCCACTGATCACAGGGCCAACAAAAACATATCACTGGAGCTCTTGATGTATGTGTTTATGTGTTTTGGCAAATCGGTTGTGTTGCACTGGGTTCTGTGGGCATCCATTAGTAGTAAAGTACTCAAACTTCTCTTCTTTCCTGTTCTGGCTTGCGTTAAAACAAAAAGATCTGGTTGGTTTTCCACAGAGTGTGAAACATGGTGTCTGGGAAAGAGTTTCTGGTTGCTGGCACAGATTGAGTGAAGCCCTTGTTTATGTTTCACAGGCCTTTTCATGATGCTGCTGAGGCAAAAGACCCACAGCAGAAATGACATTGTTCCATCTGTTATAAACATTTATAAACACAAGCCAGTAACAAATATGGGCATGAATGTTTTCATACCGGCAGTTAGTCACAGGACGCAAGTTCTCTCAGATGTTCGTTATTCTATGTTTACAATGTCGCTCACAAGACTTCATCTGTGAAATTACAAGATAATGCTTTTAATCCAAGCCCTATCCTTCTCTTTTAGTCTTCACACGCAAACTCCGTCGCTATAAATGGCACTTAGTCTCCATACATTAATGAGTGACCTGAAGCACATGGTCACCCTCACACACGCTAAGTGTGTACAGATCCCTCTTCAGCCTCTCATTACACTTACGCTGAAGAGAGATCAGCCTCTATTGATTACACTCTCCACAGCCAATTAGCCTCTGATGTTATCTGGAAAGTGTACAAAAACATGCAATTTGAAACAAAAGAAGGACCGTCTCAGAGGTCAAGGTCACTGCAGTGCAGTTTATCCGTATGTTATGTATATATTTGTTGTATAACATGAATTGTTTTATAATTATTATTCATAAATTCTAATAATAATAATTGTTATTGTACTTATACTATCAGGTCTAATCTTTTTGGCTCAGTGTTACGCGTTTAGATTTTATTTCATACACTGTAAGACATTCTTGTGTTTGTGAAAGGCATTATTTAACAAAAAATGATTATTATTGTTGTAAGGGCTGTATGAGACATTTTCCTACATAATGCACTGTGTTAGAGCAAAGAAGCAAGAAGAGGGCTTTAATAAATGGGAGTGGGTGGGACCTCTATAGAGCTTTTTAAGAGTGCCTGAGAGGGGCGGACAGATGCCACAGTGATTGTGATAAACGCCACTTAGAGGTAAAGTTCAGGGATTAGTGAATTTCTCACAGCCCTCAATGTCCTGTGCATAGCCACGTATCCACGCTCTCAAACACAGCGCACTCGTTCGAAAGGGCCAAGTAGTGCTTTAGCCAAACTTGACCTTGAATAATAGAGAGAACCAAAAAAATAAATAAATAAGAGACTGAGAATTTCTGCTGACCGATTCTCATTTCAACCAACTGAGAACTCATATTTATAATGCAGCCCATCCATCATCCAGACAACGCATAATTAGTGCGTTCCCCTCACATGCTGTCGGCTAACCTCTCGAGCATTGTGGTGAACGTGTGTGTTTGTGTGCGCGGCTTTGTGTCTCTAGCGGGCAGTGTATGGCTTGAGGCGCTACAGCAAGACATTTAGTGCGCCTGTCTAATGTGGATGAAGACAAAGCAGCTCCTCATTGGCAGAAGCAGTGTGTACACACACACACACGCAGCTGCAGAGCTTCGGCGGAGGCTGTATGGTCAGTCTTTGGGCCAGAGAAATGAATTGTTAGTATGCAGACAGCTGGAGTGTTGAAATTAGACAAAGGTAGCAGGTGTGTCGAGACAATAGTCTTGTTCTAGACTGATCTGGAACATGACTGAAGTGTTATAGACGGCTGCTTGTGCGTGTGTAGCTTAGTTTAATATCTTAGATGAGACACTTTCGGTATACACATCTGCTTCTATTGTCTGTTATGGGATGTGTAGACAGAATCGCATCAGTTTTATCTGTTACTCCGAAGGATTTTCTAATGTCACTCATTTAGTCTTTGGAGATGTTTTCCACGTATTGTGAGGTGCTCAAGTAGGCATTGTGTCTTCTTCATATTCACCCTTTTCCTATCTTTATAATACAAAGTGCACAAAAAATGTTATTTGAGACATATAAAATCATTGTTTGTATGTGTCATATTATCTTCTTACAGTCTTTTTCTTTTAAAGAGGCCTAACTCTCTTTTCCACTGTCTCTGCAGGACCCATTGGATGAAGGTTATGCTGAAGGTATCAGTGACGAACATTACCGTTTGGAGGGTAAATTATCTCACTATATCCCAGAGCAACTGATGTTCCTCTTGCATACAGCTCCTGATCTTTCATTATTTCTTCTGATAAATCATTTGAACAATGTTTGCGTAGTATGATTTGTTTCTTGAGTCATTTGACTGTAAATGAAAGATCATAATTTGCTAATTAAACTCATAGTAGCGTGTTCAGAAATCACGATTTTTTAGCTGATATTCCGTCTCCTGCTGTTGTAATGAAAAGATCTGCTTGGGGATCGAGACACATTTACAACTTTTACGTGCTTAAAAAGTGGTCCGCTCATATCTGTGTGGGTCAAAGGTCAGTCAAGGAGAGATGTGACTGGCTAAGTGTTTGTGGCGTTATTGTTGCCTCATAGTCAGGTGTTAAACTGTATTGTGTCTGGTACCTCTGGAATTCTATTTGGCACCTTTTTTTAAAAGTGGTACTATAAATATGTAACCAAAGATTTTTGCTATCATATGTAAACACGTACAGAAGCCAGATAGTAGTGTTTTTAAATTCTTGCAGGAGGAGAAAGATATATCGACAGCAAAACAGTTGAGTCCAGATCCCAGCTTTTTCGTTTTAATGAGAGCAATGTAGTTTTATAGTTTCCCTTAAACCTGCTGAATCATCTCATAGCAGCATGTTTAAAGATTATTTAGGCATAAACATCCAACAATGTGAAGTTTTGGCCAAAGAACTTGAAAAGATCACCACAATTTTACTGCACTTTATCCTGTACCAAGCATCCACAGTGAGGAAACACACTGGGCTTTAGCTATTAACCAGTCACCACAGAGTTTACGCTGAACTCCAGGTGAACCTTTAGATTCAAAGCCACCTTTGGGACGCTGCCAAGCTGCCCTCTGTGTTGTATAGTGTGGTTTTTAAGCTCCGTCACCGGAGCTCTGTAGCGGGTTTGGCTGTCTCATCACTCTGTGGGGAAGGACTTTGACTATTGCTGTGAGAGTTAGCACTTCCTTTGTGTGTATGGTGTGTGCGCGTGTGTATATAGTTTCTTTGTGACCATTTGTTAGTCCTCTAGATAAACAGCTCCTGTATATTGTGAGCTGGCTGGCAAGCAGGCTTTGGCCCTGGAGCTCAGCGTTGCCTTTGAGTTTCTGGCCCTGATCAAAAGCCCTGATCTGACGCTGTTTCCCTCCAAAAAACCTGTAAAAGCTCCCTGGGACGACTGCTCTCATCCTCTGGTGCTTTTCTTTTCTTTTTTCATCCTCCCTTGCCTCTCGCTGCAGAGGGACAAGACAGGTCCTCTTTGATCTGAGCGGATCAGCGGAGGAGAAGTGAATGAGAGAGAGAGAAGACAGAGAGAGATACTGTTGTGTCTGCCTATCCTTTTGGCTCGTACAACAAACACTGTTTCAGATTTGACTTTGCTTAATTAATTAGAGATTCTGTTTTACAGACGGACTGATCCTGGGCCAAAAGGTTTGAGAATGGAACTTCAAAGCGCAGGGATTTGGGGCAGGGGGGAGGATTTAGCCTGCAGGACCCAGCCTGGTGCTGAGCCGTGTCCTCACTGAGCTGCGTTAGATCTGCTCTCGTTTAAAACATCTCCATCTTAGTACCCACAATACACAAAGAGACAAACTGCCTCTGAAATTTGGGTATTGAGTTCAGGATTAATCCTGACAGGCATTCTCTACATCAGAACGGGCCGCTGTTAGACTTCGTCTTCTCTGCGACTCACTTTAAATTAGCTTGTGATTTCAGACATAGACACAAATAGGATATCGAGGATGTTTGTGAAGCCTGGCCTTAGGATGTGATGGCAGCAGTTGGGCCTGTTTACGCATTTATACTTGCAGCTTTAGTAAGGCATAGTGCTGATTTCCCATAGTCTGCTCTTAAAGGGACAGTTCACCCAAAAATAAAGATTCATTTGTCTTCTTGTTCCAGACCTGTATGAAGGCAGTTAAGTGCAATGTACACTGTGAAGCCTCAAAGGTGAAACAGCATTATAACAAATCTATATTCGAAGTCTGATAATAGTTTTTGATAAACATTTTCAAGTGGTCATTGACTGGAAATATTAACCTTCAGCTAAAGAACCCAAATCTCAGTTGGGACATATTAAACTTGTCATAAGGCAATTAATGCTGTTTAACATCACTGACATTACTGTCGCATTGCTTACATTTTGATCTGTTGTCTTAGTTCCTTGGGTTTCTTCCTCATCCTACCTAACCATCTTAGAGAGTTTTGCCTCACTGCTGGCTTTGGCTCACTTAGTGGGGAATGTAAGATGCTCTTCTTTGAATATCAGCATCAGTTCTGAAAGTGCTGCCACTGCACAAAAAGTCCTGAATTGAGTTGTGGATAAGAGCTATGTGTGTGCCACGTCCATCATGACTTTCCAAGACTCAAAGAAAGTGCATAGAGGAGCATGTTCTTCTGAGATTAATATTCAGGGTGTGACTGACTGCAAATTTTGGCTGAAGCTTTCTATCCCATACTATGAGACTTTGAGTGTCTTCAGTATAATGTGACTGCAGTAGCAGAGATGACATGGCTACATTCAAAAATAGCTGTGTGCTTCCTAGGCACTCTTCTTTAACTCTTTCTTTTCTCTCATCTGTCTGTTTTAGTTTATATATTCTCATAAAGCTGCATTTCAATATTGAGACCAAACAAACAAACAACAGCAATTACAACATTTCCTAAGTGTCTTTTTAAACCTGTGAACGTGTGTCCCCCTGCAGTGGCCCTGCCCCCTGAGAAGACGAACAGCTGTAGTGCAGAAGAGAGAATGCAGGACACTGAAGGCTCTGCCTCTGTCGGTCAACACAAACAATTACAGTTTGAGGTCAGTATAAAACACACAAACTGCTAAGATTAAAGCATTCAATATAAATGATTTTTAAAATGTATGAAAGAAGAGAAAAGAGTTATGTTAAATTTAAGACTTCACTGTTTTACTATATTTTCGATCAAATAAATGCAGCATCGGTGAGCATTAAAAAAACGAAAACTAAACCTGTTTGACCAGTCTTGTAAAGAGTGTTATTGAAACAATGATTATCCATTGTTGTTTATTAATCAGGAGTTGGAGTGTGCCGTATCAGTTGAAGAAGATAACAGGCAAGAGTGGACTTTTACCCTCTACGACTTCGATAACAATGGCAAGGTCACACGAGAGGTAAGTCTGAGAAATCTGTGCAGTGACTGATGTTTTTTGTCATGGGAAAGCCCAGAAACAGAGATAAGACTAACAGGACATACTGAATAGATGCCGCTCATTATGCCCTTTTTCTTCCACCGTACTACACATAGCTTCATAGTTGCTCTTCATTTACATTTCATTTCCACATGCTAAATAGCCTCAGATGTAGTGCATGTTTCATGTTTGTGTGCACGTGTGCATCTGCCTTCCCTCCCTGAGGCTAAAGAGACTCTGATTAACACATTATTATGGACATCTCTGTGTTTGAATTATAAATAATGCATGTATCTTATCATATATCACGTACAGGCTTGCACAGCATATAGAAGACTAAATGAGTCTCTCGTGTCAGTGAAGATCTCTTCATTTCATGTTATCTCTATCCGTTCACATCCAGGACATCACCAGTCTACTGCACACCATATATGAAGTGGTGGATGCGTCAGTGAATCACTCCCCCAGTAGCAGTAAGACCCTCAGGGTGAAGCTCTCTGTTGCTCCAGACTCTAGCCAGAAATGGAGGAACTGCACCCAGACTAACGCAGGTACATGGAGAGAGTTTTCTCAGAAAAACATGTTGTCATCATTTACTCGCCATCATGCTGTTCTATACCTTAATGGCTTTATTTGTTCCATGGAACACAAGAGGGAGTTTAGCAGAATGTTGATGCTGCTCTTTTTCCATACACTTATAGTGAATGATAACTGGACAGTCAATATGATGAACTGTAATGCTTGGATTCTTCATTTCATTTGACAAGTACATTCTTGACATTGTGTTAAATACCACATTTTGTGTTCCGTTATAAAAGACAACAAAACATAAAAACAAGGACATGAGGGCAAGTAGAAGATGACAGAAGTTTTGGGAGAACAATTCTAAGTTCTTGTTATGCTGTCTCCTACACTATTGCCCTCCTCATTTTCCCTGTCTTCTGTGTCATTGCATCTCTTGTAAGATGAGTTCATAGTCAAAGGCAGAAGACGAGAGAAAGAAAAAACCCAAACCTCTGCAGCTCTGAGCTTTTGGATTCCTTTTGGAAAGCGCTATCTGCTGTTTGAAAAATAAATAAATCTACATTTAGCCACTTTCTAACTGTGTTACTTGGTAAAAAAAATAAAACAATGTGAAGGAGAACAGAAGTTTTTCTGTTTGTTTAGTGCTGTCATTTGGGCTATTTATACCCGTCATGTATTTGAAAGAGAAGAGCCTTTGAACAGCAGCTGTCTTCATGCAAATTCACAAGTGTGTGTTTTTTAGATTTATATGAGGCCTGAGGTTCAAAATAGAATAAATGAAGCATTGTTGTTTTTTCTTCTTTTATGAACCTTCAAAGTAAATAGAAAGCAGGGAACAAAGGTTTCTTTCTTATTTTGGTTGGTCTTTAAAGCTGCTTCAGTATATGTGCGCGTGTGTGATGCTGTGCAACTCAACGCCGTTCTCTTTGATAAATACCCCCTCTTCTCTCTCTCACTCTCATTCTGTCTCCAACAGACACTCCCCATCCCAAGCACAAGGGAGAAAAGTGCATTGAGGACTCCAAGACTTCAGAGAAAAAGTCAAGAGGCTTTCTTAGGTACTTTTGAAATTAAGCTACATAAACAGACCACATCATATGTAAATCGGTTTCACACATTAGTGTCTGCTATTGTTACATAAAACTACAATATATAGACTTGCAATATATGATTGTTTCAAGCTCACTTTGTGTACACAATGCACTGGCAGTCATGACAATATGATGTTGTTGTATTAGGCGTTACCATGCTGATCACCACAACCAGCAAGGTTGCCAGCGGCACTGTGTGGATGAGAACTTGGAGAGAAGAAACCATTACCTTGACCTAGCCGGAATCGAAAACTACACATCCCGCTTTGGAACAGGTACAGTGTTTATCACAAAGTATAAATGGGGGCAAGGGAGCGTTCCAATTTAGGCCCTACACAGTGATTAAATCCTGTGTGATCCAGTTACAGCCAGTCGCCCAAAAACATTGATGTGTCACATTCATCAGTAACACCTTACTATGTAAGGTTCTACTTATTAACATTATGGTAGTTGCAATAACTAAATTAAATGCCGGCTAGTGAACAATACCTTTTAGTCTTTGTTAAAAAGAATTGCTTTACTTTTCCGTAAGACAGACTTTATTATACAATGTTAATTTTTGACATACATAGCATTTTAAATTATATAACATTAGCTCATATTTTATGCATGAACATAAATGGTTAATAAATACAGATTTTTCAGTTTTTTTTTTCTTAAAAAAAATGCCCAATAACCAAAAGTGTAAAACCCCCAGATCAATGGATAAATGTCATTGACTCCAAATTTGATTTGAGTGATCTGGTCATAAAAGGCCCGGGTTCATAGACAGGGTTTTAGCCTAAGCCAGGATCAGGCCATAGTTCAATTAGGACGTTTAAGTAATTTTTAGGGCCAGGACTCGATTAAAAAAATTAATCTAATTAATTAGAGGCTTTGTAATTAATTAATCGAAATTAATCGCAT
>JAUMHQ010000296.1:2396611-2413035 GCA_032361165.1 Enteromius paludinosus | reverse complement strand
ACTGAGACAACCAACCCAAACCCAGAGGATAAAGAAAATCAACTTTCTGCCAGTATGAGAAATATTGTGTGTCTTCGACTGCACAATGATTTGCATAATGTTGCTTCCACTTATAATTATATCATTGCTATACTAAACATAATTATAAAATATAATAAATACGCTTTACAATTTTCTACATTCCCTTATTTTTTTATTTCTCATATTTACATACTCAAAAACATAAATGTAAATGTATTGAATACAAACTATATATATAGTATTTTACTTGCGTTGTTTCTCCAGATTGTTTGCACTACCAAAAGAAGCTGCGAAGCTCTGTTGCTGCCCAGTCACATTCCCTCAGCAGCTATGGTGGGACAGGACGTTTCTCCTTGGATGACATTTACACCGATGGACTTCTTGAAGTGATGGATGGCTCTGGTGAAACTCTTACACTAGAGCTGGAGGATGTGGTGGGTCCCTTGGGGACTCTTAATGAAGATGCTGACACCGTTCTTGTGTCTGGGGAGGCAGGAAGTGGCAAAAGCACATTGCTTCAGCGACTGCACTTGCTCTGGGCAAGAGAATCTTTGCTCACAAACACTTTACTGCTGTTCCCCTTCAGTTGCCGCAAACTGAATGCAGAGCACAGAGAGCTGTCTCTGAAAGACCTCCTCTTCCTGCACTGCTGCTGGCCTGATCGAGGTCAGGATGAGGTTTTCCAGTTCATCCTAGAACATCCCAATTTGGTCCTCTTTACCTTTGATGGGCTCGATGAGTTTAAACAGGGTTTCACAGATGAAGAACGCCATTGCTGCCCCACAAAGCAAGTGCCTATACCTGTTTTGCTTTTCAATCTGTTGCAGGGTACGCTAATGAAGGGAGTTACAAAGGTGGTCACTAGCAGGCCACAGGCTGTAGGCCCATCGCTAAAGCGCTATCTCCAAAAAGAAGTGCTCCTGAAGGGTTTTTCTCCTGGAGGAATTGACTGCTTTGTTAAGAAACATCACAGTGACCCTGCTATAGCTAGACGTGTCATAGTGTCCCTCCAGTCTAACATGGTGTTATTAAGTCTTTGCCACATCCCAGTCTTCTGCTGGATTGTGACCAAGTGCTACCAGGAGCTTCTGGGTGGTCAAGACAGTATTCCCCAGACTATCACCGATGTCTACCTCCTGGTCTTGCAGCATTTCTTCCAGCGAAAGTCATCTCAGCCCCAAGGAGTCCTGGGAAAGGCCTGGTTGGAGGAACATTTGGACACAGTGTTAAAACTTGGACAGCTGGCGCTGGAAGGTCTGGAGGCCTCTTGTTATGTGTTCTCAGGATATGAGCTGCAAAGAAATAAGCTGACAGAACAGGATGTCAGCCTTGGTTTCCTGATGTACTGCAATGACCTATCTGTTACAGATTGTAAACGCTATGAATTTCTGCACATCACCTTACAATGCTTCTTTGCTGCTCTCTATGTCGTTCTCAGTCGTAACAGCGACCGATCTGCTGTCTCCAGACTCTTTCAGCCCCAGAACAGGCAGTTGTCAGGTCTGTCTCAAAGATGTCTGGGACACTGTATTGACAGTTCTGTAGAGCAGGTGGAGTCCCCTGTGACAGAGACACCAAACCTCCAGATTACAGCTCAGTTTGTGTCAGGACTTTTATCCCATCGTCACATTAACCTTTTGCGGGAATGCTGTCCTACTACTGTGCGGGAACGCAAGGTGAAGCAGGTAGTGAAGTCTTTATCTAAAGGTATGCAGAGACATTTTAAGTCAATTCCTCGTCCTGTAGAGGGTGAAAAGAAGAGCATGCATGCCATGCCAAGTTTTGTTTGGCTAATTAAGTGCATCTATGAAATGCAAGACAGCAGTATTGCTCAAGAATCCATGGCTAAGTTGGATGTTGAACACCTGAAGCTCACCTACTGTAACATTGGTCCTGTGGAATGTACCGCGCTGGCTTATGTGCTGAAGTACCTGCGGAATCCTGTTGGGCTCCAGTTGGACAACAATTCAGTGGGAGATGTGGGAGCGGAGCAACTTCTTCCGTGTCTACATATTTGTCACTCACTTTAGTAAGATGAGAAGTTTACTCATTGTGGTTTCATTTGAAAATTAGTTTAAACCAATAGTTTACTAAAAATCATCTTGTTTTCAATTACTCAACCTCTTGTCATTGCAAACCTGTATGGATTATTGTGGAACATGGAAGTCAATACAGTGCAAACCTATAAAGTACAATATTGTTTGGAGCCCAAAAGTAAAATTAAAATGAGAATTTTCTTTTAAAAACCGCTTTGCAAAGTGATTGATAAGAATTTGAATCTTTCAGTTTAAGGAACAATAACATATCAGATGAAGGAATCCGGAAACTTCTAGAAAAGGGAATTAAGTGTGAAAGCTTCCAAAAAATTGCGTGAGAATATTAAACATCTTAACTCGTTTTAGTTTAATGAATAACTCATATTTTATTTTTGTACTTAAATGATTCACATTTCAATATTTCTGCAGGCTTTTCAACAACAACCTCACAGATGCTTGTACCCAACATTTCGCTTTGCTGTTAAAGTCAAAACAGAACTTCCTGGCTTTGAGGTCAGTGCTTATTTCAGGTCAGGTTTTTATGTGCTCTTTCTGACCTGTGGGATGCTGATGATTCAGGACTTACTGCACATGTAGAAACACTTTTCTCATGCAAAATATATAATTGCTTTGTAGGCTTGGAAATAATAACATCACCTCACAGGGAGCAGAACAGCTGGCAGAAGGCCTAAGCTACAACCAGTCCTTGCAGTTTCTTGGGTGAAGTCAACAATGAGAGGAATTTATTATTGCATTTTCCAATATTGTGCCTATATTAAATTGGATTTCCATTCTGACTTTTAATTTCCAGATTATGGGGTAATGAAATTGGGGATAGGGGAGCTGAGGCATTGGCAGCTGCGCTGACAAATAGCACAACGCTAATATGGCTAAGGTAATCTTACATAGCCCTATATTACCATAATTCTGCATTCCATATAGAAATATTAAAAAAATAATTTGTAGTATAACCATTTACAATTTTTTTCTAAACAATGAAAAAAAGTTGCCCAGTCAGATCAGATCAAGTTAATTTTAGTGCTGAGCTACGCTATGCAGCATGTTTGTGTAGGTAGTGATAATGCTGGTTTGTTTCAGTCTGGTGGATAATGATGTGGGCAGTGCAGGTGCATGTGCTCTGGCTACACTCATCAGTCAGAACAAAACTCTAGAGGAATTGTGGTGAGTAATCCACTTTGTTTCTTTTTTTTTGTATTTCAATTAATTTATTTATTTAGAGATTTACACTTCCTGTCTTTTACTTATAGGCTAAACAAAAACCGCATCAGCAGAGAGGGGGTTGAGTGTCTAATAGAGGCACTCAAAATGAACTCCAGTGTTAAGGAAGTCTGGTAAGGTGCTTCTTTTAGCTGACTCTGTGTGCTTGGTTTTACTCAGTAAATTCATTGATTTTACTCAATTCATTGAGTCAAAAGTCCAGTCAGACATAGAGTTGTTTTACATGCCCTGTTCTAACCTTAATCTTAGACAATTTAAAAATGTTGTATGTGTTTTGCTGTTTAATTAATTATTCATAGTTGTTTTACATTTTGCCGAAAGCAGGTGTTTAACTGTGTTCCACTGTGCCAATTAACCCATTCAGTTTCAATAGAAATTAAATGCATTATTACATTAATACCCATGCCCGAAGAATATTTGTGTTGTGAATAATGGCCTTATTACAAAGGATTTTTGCTTTGTGCTCTTAAAGGCTGAGAGGAAATAATCTGAGCCCAGAGGAAGAGGAGGAGTTGAGCAAGCAAGAAAGCAGATTGACCTTCTGAGAGCAAGACGGCTCTATAATGCCTGCCATTAAACTCCCAAATCCAAAGCTCATCATTTTGTAAAAAGAATAAAATAGAAGACTGGACCTAGCTAAGGCAGACACATGCAGAAGTTATTGGTTTAGCTAGTCTTATTGCTAAAATGCTCATATGAAGTTGAGGTATAGCTTAAAAGCAAAAGATACCAATTAAGGGCAGCGTTTCCCAAAAGCATCATAAGGCTAACTTGATCGTAGATCCATTGGTGGCAATGGGTCTGCGATGTACTTATGATGCTTACAGTGCTTTTGGGAAACGCAGCCCAGAACGTCACATGGGGCTGGACAATGGCTGTCTGAGATCCAATTGTTTTTTTTTTTTTTACAGTACTTGAAAAAGTTTCTATGTAAAGTAAAACCACATATATATTAATAAGTAACATTTAAACTGTCAATCCATGGTACACAAACTGAATTTCTTGCATTCATTGTCAGTTTACATTTATTGTACATAGCCTAGATATTAGTTCATTTTAAAATGCTAGGTTTTTAAAAAAATCTAGATTTTTCTTAATCTATTTAAGGTCTTTTTCTTGCACCATTCATTTGATGGGTTTTTATCCTTTTGCTTTAATTACACATTCTGTGGCTTTATAAGCAACGTAATAGCCATATATGTGTTTGTTTTTATACTTTTGTTTACTGATATAGGAGATTCCATCTATGATCTATGTAAAAAATGCTGTAAAAAGTATGATGTTTAATAAAAATGTTACATTTTAATTAAATAGGAATTTATATTTGCCATAAACATTTAGACCTAAATGCTTGGAAGGACTGAAAGGAAATCAACTGTTAAGTACAACCTGTCACTTTATCAGTTCCTTAAACTCCTCGGCAAAATCACTGGAAAACCCCAAGAGGCGGGGCAAAATAAAAGACATCCGAAATGACCAATAAAAACTGTATCTGTCACTCATTGGCCAATAGGAGAGCAAGTTTCTCTCCACTAGGGTAGCACGTTTGTTTGAGCCGTCGGACACATTCACACACTGTAAATAATACTCACACTGATTTCAAATGAAACAACGGCATCGGCTTAAACTAATATTACCGGATTTTTTCTCGCTTCCTTCAGAGTCTCGCCGTTTTTTTCCACCTTTTTAAAGTGCACGAAGGAGGCGACCGTCCCTCCATTAACCGGTAGTAATGCGGAGTGTAGCCAGCGCTGGCTTCAGCTAAGCCCATCCGACAATGTCACATAAACACCATCATCACTAGCAGCGCCAGAGATTCATTGGAATAATCTTTTTCCAAATGCCAACGAAGACAGAAGGGTGAATACGGAGATATTTAAACCTCAGGTAAGAGCAGTCTGCTCGGCTCGTGCTGATGTCACCTGTTTACCTCTAGAGTCTGACTCTGATACATGATCAGTTTTGGATATGTTACTGTAACAGGACCCACTGGTCATGCATGACAACATAGCGTTATCCAGCGATGGCATTATTTCTAAATCGAGCTGTAGGGCTAGGAAGCGCAGCTAAATAGGAAGCTGTTAGTTTGCATCCTGTACCTGATCATTGTCATTTAGTGTAGGGCCTGTCCATCTCTGCTGCATCGTCTTCACACAGCAGCAGTCACAATCACTGTTTAGAGAAAGTGCATAACGCTGATGTGGTGTTTGCATAATGAATGAACTAATAATGAATTAAGTAATTGCACTTCTTCAAGCTTTTTCATATGCTAATGTATTAGTATTACAAGTGGGTGTACCTAGCTCTTTTTTGGTATTGACCAGGCATCAGCTTCTCAGATCTGTAAATATTAAAGGAAGGATAACGTGGAAGGAAAAACAGTAAACATAAACCTTGCTGCTGAAATCTGGGAGCTGTTTCATAAGACAGATTTACCAAGCCAGGCTTATTCTGAATCAAATCAACTGACAATAAGTCAGACTAACTGAAATAAACATGGCTTATTTGATAAACTTGTTTTATAAAACATGGAGTTATAACTGGAGTTATTTTTCAGAGCTGTGGTTCTCTGGTTTTTAGGGGGTTCCTGTATGACATATCACAGGCTTTAAAGCTAAGATTGCACAGGGAAATAGTCAGTGATTACTATGGTGAATGACATCAAGTTGACCATTGCAATAAAGGCAACGGCTTACATATAGTTGCCCATAGAAACATACATGATATTTCATATTGAATTAATTTTTTGGAATGGTCTGAGGACATTCTTTGAATATTCAAACTCGTATGAATGGGATTGAGGGACTGAGGGAGAGGGGAAAAAACCCATAGGTCTTCGATTAAATCTTTTATTTTCTTCTCAACCACTTCCTCCAGTAACGGCTCAGATGATTGATTTAAAACAACAGGCAAACAGTTGCCATTGATATGTATAGGAATGCTTTGTCCAGGTATTATTGACCTTCTTGATCCTTTCTACCTGAAATTAATCCCCCCTGATGCATTCACCCAGATTCCTTATATTTACCAGCATGGCAGACAATAAATGGATAGGATAAGGAGTTATGTTTTTCAAAAGCCATTTTTGGGATGGCCCAAAACACTGCCAGACGACCTGAACTGTTGAATTTATTTTACATTTCAGACAGGAGATGCCGTGCAATATCAGAAAAAGGTCAGGCAGTAAAGCTTTCTGTCTCGTCTTGTATTTTCTATATTAGTCATTATGCAGTAGTTGTATTTCTGCACTCTTATTGTGCATACAGGAAGCTCTGAGTGAGATTTTATTTGCTGCATGAATTCCCCTGCTGCTGGGGGAAAAACCGAACAGTCACACAGGCTGTGTGTTGATACCAGTGTGTTTGACTGGTTATTGTAGTGTCGTAGTTATTGATGAGGTATGTCATTTAGCCTAGTCAGTGTTTGTCATGTGATGTTGCTTAAAGGAATGGGCTAGTTCAGTGTTTCCCAACCCTGTTCCTGGAGGCACACCAACAGTGCACATTTTGGATGTCTCCCTTATCTGACCAATATATTTCTGGTCGTGGAGTCTCTATTAATGAGCTGATAATTAAAATACTTTTTTGTGTTTTACAAATATTGAAATAATTTGAAGGTAAATAAATAATAACATTATTGAAAGTTTTGGGTGAACTAATAGCTGCTGTTTTAAAATATGATGTCTTAAAATGTTGAATGGGGAAAAACAAAAAAAACAGCAGAGGTGGGGTAGGTAGACTGTCTTGTGGTTTATGAGAGGTTGAAACAGACTGCTCTGCTCTTGGTGTCTTGTAACAGTCTGTCTGACGCCATGGTGTTTCCATTCAGATCACTTCACTCATGCGTTGCAGTTTAGGACAAGTTTGTGCATTAAAACCAGAACAGCGTTCAACATGCTCTGAATGTGGGAGTTCCATTTTACACAATTACTTTCATTGATTTGCATAAATTGTATTGAAAAGAGTTATCAGAGGCAGGCACGGATTATGTGTTGTGGGGGCCCCTGGACGACACCTTCACACAACGTTAGCGCGTCCCCCTGGCCGACACCTTCAGTCAACGTTGACGCAACGTTAGGGCTCAAGGGCCCCTGGGTTCCATGATCCGTCCCTGATCATAGGTCAAAGTCTGTTTTATTTGCTTTATTTTATTCAGACAAAGAGGCACAGTCTTTAACAGTGCTATTCTGATAGGTGTTGACTGCATTTGTGATATTGTGCTATTCTATTTATTCAATTCATGTCATGTTTAGGCAAATCTGCAGTACTTCATTCTGTATGCATCCTTGCACAATGTTCCCTGTCGTGGAACTGTCTTTGCTAATTATTGTTATAATATGGAAAATGTTAGTGGGTCACTGCGAGTTCCCTGGAGGGGAGCAGGAAGGATTGGTCAGAGCTGGTAATTTTAGGTGGCAACACTGAGGATACCAAATTCCCTTTAAGGCTAGTCAGTATACTCAGCAGCCATAATTGTATCACCTCCAGAGAGCTATTTCCAGCCATGCAAGTGCAGCTCCTGTTTATCCCCTGGAATGGAAAAGATGAAATCTATGCAAGCCCTCTGTTTATCATCATTGTATATCAATAACCCATTTGAATACAATCAGACATATAATTATTGTAAATTATGTAAATTGTGTTTTTCTTATTAAATCTTAAAAAAAAAAGCAACCTGAATGTTAAACAAAGGGCCTTTTAAAACGTTTCATACTTTCTCTTACAGTTTAGGACCAGGTGTAAATGGTCTTCTGAAGCAGTTGCTTTTGCTGACATGAAAAACAAATAAAAAAATGTATATAGCACAGGAGTTTAGGATTTAATTATATATCTGGCCAATTGTAAACAGTTTTAACATATCGCATAACTATCTGATTGGTAAAAATGCTTGAAGTGGCTAAATGTAAATAATAGGCCCAAACAGATGATTGGCTCTATAATGCGGGACTTTCATTCCTGCATCTATGATTTCCCCTAGGGCTGGCACATTTCAGTTTTTAACAAAACGATAATCAGTAGAATTTATTAAAACAATACTATTTTTGGAAGTACTATCAGTCAAATTGGCCAATGAATCGCACTAAACATATGAGCAGTGTTTGTAACCTTAACTGTACAAAAGAGCTCATTGATGATCAGCACATCCTGCAGACTGGGGGTGTCTAAAGCCCTGATATACTTACTGTGAACTTTTTTCATTCTTTGCTTTTGGGTAAAAGAAAAGTTTGAAAATCTCTGCTTTACACAAAAGATTGCTTTAAAGCAAGCTACTTTACAGTATTAAAGATGAAAAAAGAGAACCGAAAAAAAGGAGAAGGTTTCTGTGTCAAAGAAGGCAGAGCCTCATACCATCCTACTACATTGCCACAGACCAGTGGTAGTGGTATAGGTAGTATAGGTAGTAGGTAGTTTAAATTCCCGAATGGAATGCAAACAAACTTCAATTTGGCCTCATTTAGTAAGAAATGTCATCACACCAGTTATATCACAAATCACAAATATCACCGTGTATACTGCGACCACCTCCAGTTTTCACCATATTAAGTACGAGTTGCTCAGGCTTTCGCTGTTGCTAACTATGACAAAATCATGAGCTAAAATACACTGGACAAACAAAACTTAGACTAACTTTGTTCTTAAACTTTTATACTCTCTCTAATTCTTTTGTTTCTCCTTTTCCAGCTCTTTATGTCCATTCAGTCCGTCCATCCCATTGAAAAGGTCATGAAAGCCCCCTGTTCCTAGTCCCGCCGACCCCTGACGACCCACTGACCTTTGACGTGTGTTCCTGTCATCCTTAACCCTTTCCTGCTATGCAGCCATGAGCTCTGCGCTATGGAGCCAGGAAAAGCCATCAGGCAGTTTCCGGGACGACTGGCACTTCTACATTGTGGTGAAGGAGTGCACTGTGGAAAAGCCGGGCCAGAAGACTCTGCGCATCCCACGCGGCAGCCTTGGCCAGGCCTGCCAGGAACGCAACAGCTTGGGTCGCACAATCCCGGCCAGCAAGGGTAAGCGCAGCCTACGCATCCTGGACCAAACCAATGTGGTGGTGACCGTGGATGAACGGGACGTTATGGAGCTTGAAGAGAAACTTGCGGAGCTGCTGTTCCCCATCACCAACTGCGAAGAGCGTTACAGCCTGCTGTGCAACAGAGCACGCCTGGACAGGGCCCGGGACATCAACTGTGGATCTAAAGTTCGAGTGCAGCTGAGGTCTGGCGATGAACCCCTTCCAGGTGTGGTCCGCTTTATAGGAGCTTTGCTGCCCGACAGAGCTCTGAGCGGTATCTGGTTTGGTGTTGAATTGCTGGTGAGCAACACTATTTGTCTTGTTTGACGTTGTTTGTCTGGTTTTGGGTTTACCTGGTTCTTGAGCATGTGATCATTACAGAACAAAGCTGCATTTGTCTCTGAGGCTGAGCTGGGAGATCTGGAAGAACATAATTTAATCCTGTAGGCTGCTTGTGTGGGTGAAGACTAGTCTCAGACCATCAGACGTCAACAATGTCTTTCGTTTATGTGGCATGTGTGATGTTATTTATGTGAGTTCTGATGTTTGTGTTGGTGTCCTTTTCTCCTCTGTCTTTCAGGAAGAGGGCCGGGGTCAAGGTTTCACCGAGGGCTCTTATCAGGGACAGCAGCTGTTTCGTTGCGAAGAAGAATGCGGTGTCTTTGTTGCTCTGGATAAACTTGAGCTCTGGGAAGATGAGGTGGAACGTGTGACGCGAGAGGATAATGACCCGGAAGTGGAAGGCGAAGGACCGCCACTGGAGATCAATTCTCGAGTGTTGGTGCAGACACGGGAAGGCCCGGAACGGGGCACTGTTATTTTCTGTGACTTACTTCCAGGCAATGAGAGTCTTGGATACTACGTTGGTGTTGATATGGTAAATGAATTGGACGGTGGTGGTGAATAGCTGTTCTTAGCTGCAAATTACCGTTGCATGCTCTGTATGTTTGATATTCAGTTTTCATTAAGCAATATATTTGTTGAGGCAGGTCAGATATTTTAGAAGATGCTATTTAAGTTGATTAAGTTTATTAAGAAATGATTTAGACCTTATTGCAACTTTATCAATGCAACCATCACATTTAAGGCCCAAGAAGGTAGAAAGGACATTGTCAAAAGTGACATCAGTGTTTTAACCTTAATTTTTGAAGCTACAAGAATATTTTTTGCATGCAAAGAAAATGAAAATATTCAATAATTTCTTTTCTTGTTGCTCAGTCTCCACTGACATTCACTTTTTAATCTTCTGTTGTAGCTTCATAAAATTAAGGATGAACCACTGATGTCACATGGACTACTTTAAGGATATCTTTACTATTCCTTATTCATGGCAGTTCTGTTGCTGTCTATGCAGGATCAGAAAGCTCTTGGATTTTATTAAAAATATATTTTTTTTTCTGAAGTTGAGTGAAGATCTTGCAGGTTTGGAATGACATGAGTATGAGTAATTAATTACAAATTTTAGGTGAACTAACACTTTAATTCTCTGTTAATTTGTCTAAATAGATAAATAGATTCGAGAAACATTACATTTATTGTGCATCCCTTTAAAATGCACTACCATTCAAATATATATTAAAGAAATATTTCTTCTGTTTAGAAAAGGCATATTCAATGTATACTTACCTTTATAGCCATTCAACATTTTTATTTGCCATTTGCACATAAAACCAACAGTCCTATGCATATT
Source organism: Enteromius paludinosus (assembly GCA_032361165.1). NCBI lineage: Eukaryota > Metazoa > Chordata > Actinopteri > Cypriniformes > Cyprinidae > Enteromius > Enteromius paludinosus. The sequence continues at coordinate 2,402,037 of JAUMHQ010000296.1, read as the reverse complement.
GGAATTCTAGTGCAGAGCTCTCATGCTTAAAAAGTTAAGAGATGAAAAAACTAAGCATAAGGAACAAACAACAAGAGAATAAAATAGAGAATAGAACATAATAAACTAAATAAAGTATCTATAAATAAATAAATTCTTAAGACAGAAGTGTTTTTTCTTTAAATGCTGGTACTAGTACTGGCCAAAAGTTAGTCCAAGCTGCATTACAGATATTTCACAGTTATAGTATTGCAAAGATTAAACATGAATATATGTAACATATGTGAATATGAACATATGTACTGTTCATATTGTCATATGAGCAATATCTAAAATAAATGCTGTTCTTTTGAATTCAAAGCAAATCAGCATACTAAAATGATTTTTGAAGGATCATTTGACACTGGAGACTGTGCAGAGTAATGTCTCATCACAGGAATAAATTACATTTTAATTGTAACTGAAATAATCATAGTTAAATCTAATAATAATATTTCACGATATTGCTTTTGCAGACTTATGCGAACATAACTTCATAAGATTAAAAAAAATCTTTCAGACTCCAAACTTTTGAATGGTGGTGTATGTCAAAATAGTTTGGATGTTCTCCTCCAGTGAGACAGATGTCAGCGTGGAGGGATAGATTGAAGGAGAGATGTAGAGACAGCTCAGTTTGCACTGTGTGACCACCATAATGGCATGATGCCAAATGCTCACACAAGACACAACCAACACACGCCATTCCACTGTTCTCGTCTTTTCACCCTTTGCTCCTCTCTCTCTGCTCTTTCAGCAGAGCTCAGCTGGACTTGCTATCACTGACATCTAAATAGTGTAGATGTGAATAGGTTTAGGTTTTTAAGAGTTTTACTAAGTTACTTACTAGTATTTTGCTCTTAGTCTTTTGAGTAATAGATTGTTTAGATTAGACTTAAAATATGTTTGGGTCTATTTAGTAAGTTTATGTATGTGTTATTATTAATATTATTATTAGAACTGTAATTTCAAATACATTTATTAATAAGTTTGGTTTTATTAGTTTGAACAGATACATTAAGCAGCACCTGGGAAAGGATTATACATTAGAAATCTAGATTAAAACATAAAAGTCGAGATCTGGTCTGTAAAGGGTGTGGGTTTAGAGTCCAGAGACTTCAGTCATTCTGATGATAGTGTAGGTTGTGTAGTGTAGCCATTAGAGAATTACAGCTCTCAGTTAGTGAGACGGGTCCTGTCTGGGTCAGAACAAGAACGCAGATGAAGATTTCCATTGGGAGATAGAGACAGGCCAACCTTTGTTTAGGACGTGTTTATTCTGAGTTGAAAATTACAGTGTTTGTAGATGCAAACGTTTATGGGATGATTTAGGTCAGGTGCAGTAATAGGGTGCTGTACCTCTCGCCCTCAGGACAATCCCATTGGAGACTGGGATGGGATCTTCGATGGCAAACAGCTGTGTAATTTTGCTAGTCTTGAACACACCCGTCTCGTCCCCATCTGTGATGTGATGCCAGGTAAGGGCTCTCACTTCATATTTCAGAATTTTTTTCAGATGAGGGTATTAGATTTTATTTAATAAAGCTAGAAACCTGCTGTTTGTTGCAATGTTTGCTTCTAGATTCAGTTTGGGCACCTCAAATTTATTAAAAGTACAACAAATAGCCTGGTTGTTAAAATGTAAGGTTTTATATAAAGTAAAAATGAATTTAAATTTAGAATGTACAAAATCTATTGCGTTTATAAAAATATGCAGTTTATTAAAACAAGTTAATAAATAACTTTTTTATTGAGAGTTTAGCCTATGGATTGTTGATATTTCTTTGTGTTTTAGATTTCAAGTCAGGGTGTAGGCTAAATATCTGTTGTCAGAAAGCAAAGGGCTGTAGTGTGTGTGTGAGTGAGTCATGTTAACACACAGGAAACAGAAGCTCTTTTGTTTAAAGGCCTTGTTTTTTGTGAGTGGAGTGTGTGGAGCTCTCTTTGTTCCCTCTATTTATTGATTTGTTTGTTTGTGTGCATGTGTATGTGCGTGGGCAAAGCGTCTTGTCTTGGTTAATGTCTTAAAGCTACCACTCTTTGGTTTATCTGTGAAACTAGAGGATCTGTAAATGCAGTCTTTAGGGTTTAACCTGCTGCTTTGAATGTTATGCTTTTATATGAAAAAAAATCTTATGCCAAAGTATGTGTATTTTCTATAACAGTAAACTCATGTGTCATGACATATTTGTTTTACCAATTTACAAAATAGGTTGATATATTTTTATAATTATAAAGTAGTACCTATGTTTTGGAGAACAGAAAATATTACCAAAAGTGCAGATAAATTGTTAATGTTAGTGGACCATGTGATAACCTTGAAAATCTCCTTTTGCTCATGTAAGAAAGAGAATCTTATGGACTTCGAAACAACATGAGAATATTGTGACTTTTTTTTGTTTTCGGCAAACTATTTGCTTGTATTGAAACTTGTCTTTCTTTATTTACTTGCAGAATACTCAATGCAGGATCAGAGGCTGCCCAAGGTCTTTACCTGCAGGGGCGGCAATGACAAACCTGGCAGCCAGAGCAAACCAAAGAGCAAAGGTATTATTCCTGTTATAACTTCATACAGTTATTAGTGGTTGGCGATATGAGCAAACTCTTATATGTGAGCAATTTAATTTCATTATATAGTTATGTTTTAAAACGCCAACATTTAGATATCAGTGGAATTGATATCAATTGGAATTGAGTGCAAAGACCACTCTAACCATTGTGAGGAAAAAGATTTCAAGTAATTATCAAAAATAAACAAAATAAATTTGAATTTTACGGCTTTTAATGTACTGATTTATATCCTTTAAAGAAGAAGCGCTCTCACTCACACTCTGTCTCTTGTTCTTACTAGCTCTGATATCATTTGCTGCTCGTTTGCTTAAATTTTGTGCTAAATTTTGTTCTGATGGACCATGTGAAATGTTCGCCAGACATGTGATTTTGGCAAGAATGCACACACAAATGAGTTGTTAAACATGTAATGCCACATGTATTCCCTCTTCCTATACTTCTCTCTCTCTCACACACACACACAGACACACTGTTTACTGTTTTCCTGTCTTCCTATTTTCCTATCGTGACTGTTATTCAGGGTTAGGCCTGCAGCCTGGCAGCAGGAGCAAGTCTGAGTTTTATTATACGCTAAATGGCAGCTCGGTTGATCACCCTGCTCAGTCCAAAGCCAAAAGCACATGGTACATAGATGAAGGTAATCAAAAATCAATACAGATGGACAGACTGGGAAACATCTTAACAGCAAGGTGCCTTCTTGCTAATATTCAGCCTAAATTTAGAGCACACTGAACTTTAGATACCTTTAATCTTAGTCTTGAAAAGAAAAAGTCACATGTTAATCAATGGCTTTGAATGCATCACTGGTGATTTAAAAAAGGCAACTTGCTGCTGAGATCTTTTATTGGGAATCCAGTTCACTGTGACATAAATGACGCGTGACCTCATAGCATGATATCATTGATCAGAAAATCTCAGGTGATGTTCTGTATTACAGTCGTTTATGTGTGCATTTCACTTTCAGTTTTTGAGTTTTGAGTAAAATGCAATAAGAAATAAATGAGAATGAATAAATTATAAATTGATTTAATCAAGTGAGTTAAGTCTTTTATTTTTAATTTTTTTTTTAAATTTGCATTACACACAATGTTTAGTTTTATGGCCAGTTTTATGTATGATTTGTTGAAAGCCTTTTATATTTGGCAACAGGCGTATTTGATATTTCTCTTCTCATCCATTGTATAATTTTGTGTGTTTGAATGTATTTGGGATTGAACACGTTGGGAGTCTGTATTTCCTAAACATTGCTTTCATCTGTGTAATTATTTCATATTTCATGTCACTCTTTACCAACGAGCACTATTGGAGAATGTTCTAGGGGTGGTCTGTGGTTGGTTTCAATGGTTTATATTGTGTTTGTGGCCTGTGCTGCTTTCATTCTCATTCTCGACTGTCATACTTCCAGTGGTGACTTTTTTTGTAGTCCAGTGTTTCTCCAATATCTTTATATTTCATGTGTTGGTGCTGTATGTGCTTCAGTGAGGAGAAAATAGCTAGCACTAATCAGCTTTGAAAGGACATCATATGTTTTAGTAAATAAGTCAGCAAGGCAACATCGGTTCTGAAGTGCCGATGTCCTGCAGAGTTTAGCTCCAACCCTGAAAAAAGCTCTGGAGGACATTGGCACTCCATGACCGACGGTGCCTACCCCAGCATTAAATATATCAAAAGTGATGGTTCATACATTCTCACACAACTTTCTATCCATCAGATAATACTGGAATTGGATAAATTACATTTCAAATTTATATTTGACCCATTTCAACATTTTAAGAAATGTTTGACCACAATTTCAGCATTAGAATTAGTGACACTACAAAAAACCTCAAATAATATTTTGATAGTATTTTAAGTTTTGATGAAATAAATGCAGCCTAAGCATAAGATGCTCACCAAAAGCATAAAAACCCCCCCAAAAACTTTGGAATGGTGGTATATAAATTTAAATCTTCTTATAGGTCAATAATTGTTTAATTTAATATGCTATTGTCAACTATTTAGTATCTGTGAATCCAATAACTCCATGTATATTATGATGTCATCTGATCAGTTTATATTCCTGGTCCTCCGCACTGATGCATCATCTGGTTATCATGACTTCTTGGTACTGCCTCTTATTTCCTTGGCTTTGTTTTTTGATAGTTGGTGAGGACCCGGCCAAATCTCTGACGGACACGCCCCCAGACTTCAACCCAAGCTCGTCCCCTTCTCGAGCTCCACCCACAAACTCCTCACTGACAAATGATAACAAGTTCCACTCCCTGCCCTTTAGCTTGAGCCACAAAGTTGGCTCCAGTGGCAGCATGAGCCACGGCCCTCTCTCCCTGTCCGCGGGCTCAGTGATGGGGGAGCAGCAAGACATCCTGCCACCTGCTACCACTCCTGTCCAGAGGCCTCCCTCGCCACCACAAGGCCAGCCAGGGTTAGAGGTCGGGTCATTGGTCGAGGTCAAAGAGAACCCACCGCTTTGCGGGGTCATCCGCTGGGTTGGTCTACCTCCAGGACTACAAGAGCCACTAGCTGGGCTCGAGCTGGTCAGTAGATTTATGTGTGTTTGTTTGCTGTAGCTACTTCAACTATATTAAAAGCACCATATCAGCATATCTATATGATTTCTGCTGAAGATTCAGCTTGGCCATCATAGAAATAAATCACATAAAAACAATAAAATATATATTTATGTACTGTGTGTGTGTATACATATATATATATATATATATACCCTTTTAATATGATTTATATACTCACTCTATATATATATATATATATATATATATATATTAGGGCTGTCAAATGATTAAAATTTTTAATCAAATTAATCAGGATTTTCAGTGGATTAA
>JAUMHQ010000296.1:2381734-2392399 GCA_032361165.1 Enteromius paludinosus | reverse complement strand
TGTAATGAATCTAAAATATATGAAAGTCTAATGTTTATCAGTACATTACAGAAAATAATTAACTTTATCACAATATGTAAATTTTTTGAGAAGGACCACTTTGTGCTTTTATAAAGTTATCACACATGTCTCTGATACTCTTTTATACTATTATAATAAGGTTGCTAATTTAGATGCTGACATGTTCTATTTTTTATATTAAATTACTCGTTATTATAATGACAATAAATCATAAATAATTATATTTAAGCAACCCTAATCCAAACCATTCTGTTCTCATTCTGTTTAGATCCTGAGGAGTTCCTCAACATCCTTTTTCATCACATCCTAAGAGTCGATCCTCTTCTTAAACTTCGGTGCGTCTCTGACACTCTTTAAATCCAGCCTCACCACAAAGCTGTTATGAAATAGTGGTGTTTTTGTCTTTGTGAAAACATGCTTGTATTATTTGCAGGTCTGCAGGACAGAAGGTTCAGGACTGTTACTTCTATCAAATCTTCATGGATAAGAAAGATAAAGTGTTGGTGCCAACCAGCCAGCAACTTCTGGAGTGGTCCTTCATCAACAGTGATCTTAAATTTGCAGAGGTATGTACACAGGGTATGCTCTGAATAGTTCCTTTGTTAAACAATATCATTAGAGGAGAGACCATCTTCACTTCCATGTTTTATTGTTCTTTAGAACAAATTCTTTTATTTTTATCCAGAATACAGTGAAACCCATGATATTGTGAAATTGTACTTTAGATTCTTTGAATAGGAAGTAAAAAATAACTGCATTTATTTGAAAAAAGAGACATCTTAAATGCTGTCAAATCTGTTTAATTTAATGTATCCATGCTGAAACACATCCAAATATGTTTGTTAGTGTGGTGTAAGGACAAACTGTCTTGTTCTTTTCTGTTTGTTTCTGTCCAGGCCCCTTCTTGCCTTATAATTCAGATGCCTCGTTTTGGGAAAGACTTTAAGATGTTTAATAAGATTTTCCCTTCTCTGGAGCTTGACATCACAGACCTATTAGATGACAGTGAGTCAGTTCAATAACGGATTTGATTTGTGCTGTTATTAGAATACCATTCAACATAACAAAATAATATATCTCTATTTGAGATAAATAACTAACATTATTGTAATATGCATCATTTTTGCTAAAGCTCAGTGTTTTCTGCATTCAAATGAAAATGATATATTAAATGTTTTCGTCAGCTCCAAGAGAATGTCGAATTTGTGGTGGCTTAGCTCTTTACGAGTGCAGAGAGTGCTATGAAGATAGTGACATCACACCAGGAAAGATCAAGCAGTTTTGCGAAAAGTGCAATGCACAGGTAGGACAAATAACATAAGCATGCTCTCCTAGCCCTAAGGAAATTGTTATCTTTGTCTGCAACACCTTTCATATCCACTAGATGGAGACTTTTCCAAATGAATAATTCCCGAGCACGCTTGACAATAGCGGTTCCTTTTTGTGCTTCAACGTACATTAATGTGCAAGTTTATGTGTACGTGTTTATTTTCGCATGCGTGTTATTCTGCCAAACCTTTAGGTACATCTGCACCCACGACGTAAATCTCATCGGTATGTTAAGTTATCTATACCTAAAGAGCTGCAGGAGTCAGTTTGGAGACAGGGATCTTACCCTCACCAGCAGATGGAGCTGTTTGCCGTGCTGTGCATTGAGACGAGCCACTATGTCGCCTTTGTCAAATACGGATCAGCAGATTCTGCCTGGCTGTTCTTCGACAGTATGGCTGACCGTGACGGTACAAAGAATTGCCTAATTTCAGTATAAGCTATCTAATATAAGTTTAATATCTCTCTCACAATAATACATTGACTGATTATTCTTTTACTGAATGGTCAACCTTTTTTGTTTTTTTTTGGTGGCAGGCGGTCAGAACGGGTTTAACATCCCACAGGTGTCTCCATGCCCTGAAGTAGGGGCCTACCTGAAGATGACCCCAGAGGAGCTCCACGCACTGGACCCCAAGAACATCCAGGGCTATGCACGCCGACTTCTCTGTGACGCCTATATGTGCATGTACCAGAGTCCCACCATGAGCCTCTATAAATAGAGAGGGGGAAATAAAGAAGGATAGAAAGGTAGGAAAGGGAATGGCCGAGAAGGAGAGAGATGAGGGAACGAGGGAACAGAGGAAAGGTGCTGGGGTGAAGAGAGAATGAGGAGGAAAAAAGCGGCCAGGAAGACGCACTCCCACGTCCGGTTGCCTCATCCTCTGTTCTGCATCTCTCTGTACATACTGCAGGGTAAATACGGTCATGAGAGCGAAGGCGAGATCAAGAGAACGAACAAAAAAGCCTATTTGCACTGTGTGAGAGCATATGTGTTTGTTGAAGTGTCGTTGTTGTTTTTTCTGATTTGTGCCGCCTTGGGCTCAGCTCAAACTCTTTGAGTGTTCGGAGCGGTGTTTTTGCACGGAGAGAATTCGCAATCTTTCCAGCCCTCAGGTGTTTCGCCGATGCTCACTCACCTGATGGCTTCACATTCACCACCTACCACAAGAACTGACCCCTGCAAACAAAAACACATTCTACCCCTGTAAATGAAGCCTTGGATGAACGACCAAAACAGGATTCTTCCATTCGTCATCAACCCATCTTAATGCACTGCAGCGTCCAGCATTAATTATAGTTCTGATGCATTGTGTGCAGTCCCTGTTTTTGCCTTTATATTTTGCTGTGAGGTCTTTGTCAGGTGTGTTCACATACAGCCCATAGAGCCCTTGACTGCCATGCACTGGTCCCAGATCAAGACAGAAGAATGAAAAAGCACACGAATTATATAATTGAATAAATAGGAATTATTTCATTTTAACTATGATTTGGTTTTTATAAATGTGGAAATTGTATTATTTTAAATATTGCAAAAAAATACCAGCAGCTACCCAGACCATGCTCTCAAAATCGTTAATTAGCAGTAAATTACTTCCTAGAGATACGAGTCAAATATTGTGATGATATGAAATTCCAAAAGTTACTGTTGCAGTCAAGGACATGTCCCTGTTATAAAGATCTGATTCCAGTTCCTGTTTGTATATGACATGCTCTGGTTTGAGTTTTCACGGTGGAGGCTGAATGGACAGGAGCTGTTTCACGCTAAACTGCAGTGCTGTTGGCTAATTCGCGGTAACACTGTTCATCGGGATACTGGATTGATGTACTGTGCACATTTTTGTTATGGGTTATCAGATTGTTTACATGGCCTGGTTCAAACTGAAGGGTTATGGAAAGACACATGCATTGGGATTGTTTTTTAATCTCTGCTGATGTAACCGTACACTATGGGAGAGATTCTCTGTTAACGGCTGTAATGGGAGAAAGGATGACGACTAGTGTACTTGTGTAAAATGAAGCCAGGTGGACTTTATTATCTCTGTGCTGTTCTCTTAAATGTTAACTAAATTAAAACGCCATTTTGAAAACAGCTTTTGTGGTAATGGCTGCACTGCTTTTGATTTGCTCGTTTGGGATTGTTTGTTAAAATGTTTTGGGTTTTTTTTTAAATAGAAGTGAAGACAAGCAAGAGAAAGGATTGCAGTTTGTGTGTGTGTGTGTGTGTGTGAAGTGAATATTTACCTTGAAAAGTTGACAGATGTGCCACCAAGCTGTGAGAATCTCTGTCTTCACATGTCACTGAGATGTGTGCAGCATTTGTGCTTTGATGCCAGTAGTGTTTTCATCTGCCACGTTTCTGTGTGTGTGTTTGTAGACGGGCTTCAGCAGGCAGACGGACAAGGAGTGTTTGGATGTCCGTTGCCTTCAGTGATGTCATAAGTCTGTGAGTGTTTGTGTGGGGATTTGTCAACTGCCAGCGGTGCTGCTTTCACCTGTCACCTGTGTGGATCTCATTAACATGGTGTCACGACCAGGGCATGATGTGGTCTCGGACGCAAACACACCAAAGCTGGACAGATGGGGCTGATCTGTAGTGAAGGCTCAGCAGCTGGAGACACAGACGTGCACACACACACACACTCACGCTCCACATCAAATCACCACCCCTGATGACCTCATGGTCACAGCCATTACATGTTCAGTTATATGAGTAGAAATACAAGTCACACTATAATTTAAGTACCAAATTGAAATTTTTGCATGTAAAAACAAAAAAACAACCACACGTTGTGTCAATCATGTTTATAGACTGCCTTACAGACATTCGGCTATCATAAAAATAAAAGAAAATTCAGACCAGGTTAATTTTTCTCCAGTTTTGTCGAAAAAACAAAACACACATCAACATTTTTGACTTTTAGTGTCCAAGATCCTTAACAGCATTCTGAATGATATTATGGCTTTAGCTTTAGTAACTGGCTTTGTTACTAAAATACTATTTTTTTCATTTGTTAATTAATATTAGCAAATAAAGGCCTTTTAAAGTGTTCCCAAATCATGTTTCTTCCAAATAAAAATGCATACGCTCCACTTTCAGTAAAAAGCATCACTGCCTCTTAGCCTTGTCGTCTTGGACACTTCAAGACTGTGAACTGCACAACTGTTGTGCTAGTATTTGTCATCAGAACAGCTGGCACACAATGCTCTCATGTAGCTTTATGCTGTGGCATATGCCTGCTGTTTGCCACGTGCTAATTTAGCCTATGTTGGCGCTACCTGACCAGATGGAGAACAGTATTACCATTCTCACTATTAGAGTATAGCCTTGGGGGGTGAATGTCAAATTAAATCAAAGCATATGGATTCCTTCTCTGTCAACTTTGATTCTGATAAACAGAAGATCTGCTGTTGTCAGAGGTTTACGTCAGAGTCTCCCAATAAGAGTTCAGGAATGTAAGTGTGTGGACAGGTAGTCCATGCGCTGGACACTCAAAAAATGATTTTTGGTTCTTGTTCAATTAGCCTACTGTAATAAGGTAATAGGACACAGTTCTTGAATGTTTTATCTGTATAATTTTACAATGCCCAATCCACTTAAATATGTAAAATAGAAGTTTACGTCTTCTGTTTATGTCTGGATGGCCAGAGGAATTGTGGTTCCCGGCGTGCTTTGCATGAGACTGGATGGGCAGAGTAAATGTTGAAATGATGTGCTATTTTATGTGTGCAAGATGGAAAAAGGGTGAAGCTCTTATCTTGAGTTCTGGTGGTTACCATAATGCTGAAAAGGGGCTCTTGTGTTTGGGTTGAGAATGCTGGATTGTGGCTGTGGTATACATTGCTTTGAGAAACTGGACTCCACCTATCCCCCACCTCTTTTGGTGCAGTTTAGTGTATGGAAATTGTTTAAGCTTTAAAATGAAGCTCAAAATGAGATCGTCAGTAAGTGTCCCACAACAGGACAAAACAAGAATTTAAATCCTCTAGTGTCCATCATTAAGAAGTTATGTCCTCTATAATTTTGTATCGAAAAATAATTAATCAAGGTTCACTTCAGTTCTCTTACGTGTTTATTCAGTAGACCTTGGTGAAGTACGACATGGTTACAACTTTTTTTCCCCCAAGACAGTTGATTCCATTCCAATCACAAATATTGTGGAATGTCCTTGACACAAAAAATGAGTGAAAAGAGGCTGTCAACTCACAGGTTGTCGAATTCATTGTATTACAGTAGTGTCTTGTTTTCCACAGTGAGTGCACGTGTCCATAATCTATGCACTCATATAATGGAAAAATAAACAAACACTGGCTGTGATTTGGCAGTTATTTACGGATTCTCGCTGTCTAATTCCTTACCTATGCTGCTAGTTAGTTGAAATTCACTCCTTGAGCTGTTTCTTCTCACGTTCCCAAGGGAAAACATCCATGATGAGAGAGAGCGAGTAAATGTTTAAACCTACTCAGACAACAGGAAAACAGTGATTTCCAGCGGTAAAGATGAAAGGGAATCTCAAGACAGAGCAATTTAAAGCCAATAAGTACTAACCCAGTATAAACCCAGAGCATCGCTTTAACTTCTTCCTAACAGCAGCTTTTATTGGCCGTCTTCAAAGCTCAAAAACTGGAGCAGGTAATGCAGGAATGATGACTGATGATAGTATTACCTCCTCTTATTCACCCTTCTTTAAACGATCTCTTTGATTAAGTTTCATCTTGAGCTCTTAATGATCATCTTGATGCCTGTGATCAAACTTAGATCAAACTTTATCTGTATGTAGTTTTAGTTGTAAAACACGGTCTTCACTACTAATCAAAAGGGAATTTGTAAAGGTTGACGAACACCGAAGGGTGTGGAGAGCTAGGAGGAAGAATACACATTGTGTGCTTTTTGGTTTAATACAGTTTGAGGTGTAACTGTGGAGTCATTAATGAGCTGTGTAGCAGATGCTGCTGTTGGCTCTGAAGAACAGGTGTTGCAGAGCTACATATGCAGCATGCTTGTGTAAAATATTTAACCTCATAACAGGCAGCACACACGCATACGCACACACGGTGGCATGTGTAAGGTGCTAAAAGCTGTTAGCATTGCTGTGCGACTTGTGGCAGGACTGGTGTGTCTGACTGCACACCTGCACAGCCTTCATTCTCTCTTCTCTCCTTTCTTCTGTCTCTAACACTGCATTATTTACAGGTGCTTACCAGGACACAAGGAAGTCTTATGTGATTTTTACAAATAAATATATAGAGTTTTGAAGGTATGTATATATCTATCACACTTTAAGTATTTGGTGCCACAATGTATCTTAAAAAATCATTCTATTATGCTAAATTGGTATTCAAAAATGATTTCTTATCAATGTTGAAAACAGTTTTGAATGCTGCTCAATATATTTGTGGAAACGACAATACATTTGTCAGGGTTCTTTAATTTATAGAAATTGCTATTTTGTCAATTTAATGCATCCTTCCTGTAAAGGTATTTATTTTGTTAAAAAAAACAACTTTTTTATTAACTGTTACTGGTGGAATGAAATTAAAAGCCCAACTCAATCTGAATCTTAAACCGTCAAGAAATGACTTAAACACATCTCTTTCATCTTTATCTGACCCAATTCTAATTTTATTTTATCTATCTGTTTTCATATCTACCTGTCATCAAAGTTTTTTTCTTTAAACTGCAGTAATATTTCCCAATCTAATGAACCAATGCAACCTTGAGTAAGAATAAGACATCCTAAAATGTTTTTCAACAAACAAACTCTTTATTTTAAGACTTTTTCTTATATTACATTTAATTTCATTGCAAAAGCACCCAAATGCTCCAATGTGTTAGATGTCTCTTATGGTAAAGCATCAAGTCTTCGGGTCTAATTCCTAGGCCCCCTGTCACAAGACTAATTCATAACTTATGGAAACACATTCCTCCTTATGTTATAAAATAGTGTGAATATATGAGCCTTATGACATGTGTGAGACCCTGTATGTGTGAATTTGCATGTATTAATTTAGCCGATGAACGCAGTGCAGTATCTCGCACGCAGCAGCGGAGGACCGCACAGGGCCTGCAGAGGAAGGCAGAATGCGAGAGCAGGAGCCTCATCGCCATGCAGATGACACGAGTCTATCCCCTCGACTCGGAGGTAAAACTCATAAAGAGTGCTTGTACACACATAATAGCATCTTCTTCCTGTGCTGGCAGTTCTATTGTGCTATATGGCAAGAGGCCATGCAGAGTGCAATTATTCGTTTGTGATACATCCTTTTTTCCTGTCATTCCTGTTGTGGTGTAGAATGCTGGTTTTGTTCTGACACACGGCGTTCCGGCTGGCAGCTGTCAGCTCCGATACCGTCTACTGCTCTCAGTGTTCCCAGCCGCTCCAGTCGGAATTCCTAATTAGATTTGCCATTTTCACGCGTCTGATTGCCATACATAACAACAAAAAGAGGCCGACATCGCCACACACACACACACCTCTAACTGTAACAATTCATAACAATGCTCATTAACATGTATGGTGTAGCGGCATTGATTATGACATTACCATCTGAATGGATGACCTGCCCACGCAATTTCATTACCGGCTTGTAGATATGGATTAATAAACTTCTTATTCTGGTCCTGGGCTGGTTATTAATTACACAAATTAGCAAGGGCAGGGTAATCAACTTAGGGTCTGTTTGCCTTATAATAATTGATCTAATTTTTAGCGAACGTTGCTGTTGGGCAAGGCTGAGAGATCACCTCGTTAGCAAAAGTTTAATTCTGATCATAGTTCATGAGTCGTTTGCCTTAAGGTCAGATCTGAATGTCAGAAGCGTTTGAAATTGATTGGTGTTAAATTGAATCAATGTCATGTTCAGAAAAAACAATAACAGTTAATGGATGAGGCTGAAACGCCATCTGCAGAGGGAGGGAGAGATAGAGCAGGAGAGAAATAAGAGAGAGAGAAGTAGTATGGACCGTGAGGATGGAGAAGGATAGAAAGTCATAAGGCAAGGGAGTTGGATAAGGAAGAAAGGGACAAGGTATAGAATGTAAAGTGGGTGGGGATGAAATAAAAGAATGAAAGTATTGTTCTGGAATCAAGGAAGGAAAGAACAAAGAGTGTTTGATATTTGTCTATGAGCGAACCAGACAGAACACTCATAGAGGCTTCAATAGAAACAAAAACTAAAGAGTTTAGTTAAGAGTTAAGTTCACGGCACTTCATCCCTTTATTTCTCTGAGAGTGGCTGTAGCTAATAACTACTATCAATGTTTGCAGAATGCAGGCGTCTGTCGTTCTCTCCATCAATTCACTATTTTCCTCTCTCTCTTTCTCACTCACTCTTTGTTTCAAGTGACTGGAAGAATGCCAGCTGTTACAAATCCTCCTGATCCTTTACAAAGCTTGCGCACACCGATGAAAAAAAAAGAGAGAGAGAGAGATTTACTAGTTCTATGAGGTCTTCACAAACACCTGGCTTCTCTCTTTCCACCTGGAAGAACAGCAGTCGTTTTCAGAATTGTGTGAAATTTCACACTCGTTTTTCACAACACATTTTAATATGCACTGTGCTTTTTCTCATTCCTCCTTCCATCCGTCCCTCCCGTGCTCACTCGCTTGCTTTCGGCTCCGAGTATGAAATCCTTTCATTCTCCTTTATTCGCCGTTGCCAAACTCGGCCTCCCTGCCAATCATGGCTGAGCGACAGCACATACAATTTTCCGCCAGCAATTTGCCCCCTTAAGAGGAAAATTGCTTTGGATAGAACCTCTCCCAGCAAGACAACCACAATAAACAGCTACAACTGTAATGGCATTGGTGCTGTCAGCCCCGGGCCGGGACGGGCGTTCTCACACACAACGAGGAGAGATGCTTAAAACCCACCCTGCCCTGTAATATCCACACCTGCGCAGAGCCGAGTGCTCCGCCAATCCTCCCTTAAACATAACTCACTGCCATCGTGCCGGAATGACTGCTATGAAAGGCTTTTGTCAGATATGCCACGGGACGGCCTGTGTGCGTGCCTGCGCGGATTGTCATTTATTATATGTTGTGTGGTTTTCTGTCAGTGTGCGTATTGATTTGTGCGCCGGCGGAGAGGCAGAGGTCACTTTGATCGGCGTGAGATGAGGAGAGGGAATAGCAGAGAGCTGACATTCCATTAGCTGAGAAAAAAGGACTCCAAATAAAGAGGAATATGTTAAGGACAGGCGGCAGCGGAGGGGTGATATGACTGTAATTAAGAGAAGAGAGAGAACAGCGGAGTGTGTGCTGCGGGAGGCTATTGTCTGACGGAGACGGCCAAGATCCTGCTCTTATATTACATGCTTGACCTTTCCGCAACCGCAACCCCACCCTTCCACTCATCCGTTCTCCCTTAGGTTTTCTCGCAGGTCTCTCTCACAATCAAACTTTTGGCTCGCCTCACATGGCCTTTTACTTCGGAGGCCTCGACCCAGATGAAAGCCAGTCATTTTAGTATGGCCAGAAAGGAAAGACTGGTCATCTGGACCATGTGTTGTCTTTTTTAGTGGTCGGCTCAAATGTCAAAACGGTTCATGTTTGAGGGCGAGTATTAAGCTGCATTCTGGACAATTTATCTCAGTGGCCCGATTTAGTCGATTTCACCTTATGCTGACCTTTTCCAACGGAAAACGTGTGATACCTTAATAAATAATATTCTTTGAGAAACACACTGTGGCATCGCTAACATTACATTTGATATGTGTACTCGGGCATGTGGCTGTCAGACAGCGTTTATTAGTTAGGTGTTTTGAGGTCTGCGTCTTCTCAGAGTGTCAAAGACATAAGAGCACTACTTTATCATTGTTTGTCTGACTGGGGATCCCACAGGGGCTGTGAGTGTGTGTGCATGAGGGAGAGAGAGAGAGAGAGAGAGAGAGAGAGAGAGAGAGAGAGAGAGAGAGAGCGAGAGAGCGAGAGACAAACAGGAGGCCCTCTGGATGGGTTTGTATTTTGTTCTGAGCTTTTTATATTTTAGGCTTTGCAACACACTGGATATAACATCTAGCATATATAGAAATATAGAAATTGATTGAGCAAGTCAGCAAGTAAACAGAAAAAAGGAAACATACTGACACTGTGCTCTTTGCCATTCCCTGAATTCTGATATGAATGAATCATGATGAAAACTTAATCCAGAGAATGAGTCATACTTGTCTTTCTGTTTCTTGAAAGGTCAGCAGAGTCAAACAGGAATTACAGTTTTTCTCAGTCGCTTTGGTGCATTTCTCACAACAGTATTTAAATTTGCACAACAGTTCATGCATTTCTCAAAACTATTAGTGCAAACTGCAAAACCTAG
>JAUMHQ010000296.1:2359217-2377404 GCA_032361165.1 Enteromius paludinosus | reverse complement strand
TCGAAGACCTGGAGAAGGGCGGCGCTGAAGTACGGGGGAGGCGCTGATTGGCGTGCGGGGCCGGCTGCCCCGTCACAATATAAAGAACACAGCTTATTTACATGTTTTGCCACAAAATAACATTTTGTATTATGTATTATCTCTCCCGCACTCTCTACCTCAGAGATGCACACACATTAACATACATGCTAATTAGCCGTACTCTGACAACTCTTTATCCATAACATCAACTGAAAAACAACTTATCTTCTCACAAGCGAGGCACTGTTAATGAAGAAAATAAACTTAACGTTTCACTGTTTTAGCCAAACACTTTTGAGAGATGCAAACTTGGAGGTAATTCACATGCTCTCTCTCTATATATCATCTGATCGGTGTCTTGAGGTGTGGCAACCGTAGTATACAGTAAGTGGAATAATTATGTACAGTATGTATGCCAAACAGGTGTATTTACAGCAGGTGTTTTCCTAGACAACTGTAATCAATCTTTTAGGCAGCCCATGTTGAATTAACAAGAAATCATACACAAAAACTACCAAATAAAGTTAGAAAACATGCTGCTCACCTGCTAACAAACCAGCCCAGAGCTTTCAAACAGAATAAGCATGCCAACTCATTCATACAGTCACAAAGCCACACAAACACAGATGTGAGGAGCTCGTGATTGATCAGTCTCTGGATCGCGAGCTTAGCTGCACACACATCCAGCAGCTCTGGAATGTCTGATAAAATGATATTAATTCCACACATTAATGAGATTAATGAATTTCAATAGTGAGAAGACAAGAGAAGTACGTTTTCTTTTTGTCTGGACCTGAAATAATAACACAAAGGCAATTACTGCGCATCCATCAATCTGCAGCAGACAGTCTAATTATCTCTCCATTTCTGAAGCACTTGCGATCCTACAGCACTCATTTGTATTCTTTGATATGTTATTTTTTCATTAATAGTGGGCTGCATTAGGGCTGTGCAGATGAGTACAGTGGGACTCAGATGTTTCAAAATGGTGATGGAGTTTTTCACCGCACCACTCCGAGAGTTGCCGAATTCTGATGATTGATGATGATGTCACCACGTGAGGAATGGCCGTCCCTGCAGCTATGGATAAGTCATTGTTTTCCTGCTACAGGAAATAAAGCCATATCTACCACCTAGAATCAGGCTTATAATTCCTCAATCAAGAGTCTTCATTTACTTGTCTTGGGGAATAAAGCGTATTTGTACAAAGAACAAAACTTATACACATTTGCACTTCCTACATAGACCACCGCGCATCATCTTTTATACGTTTTGTCTGATGACCACATTCCACTGGCCGATTAACAGAAGTGTCCGCTGCGCTGCTCTGTCAGTTGACTCAGTTCAAAATTTTACTAACAATTTTGTCAGTGAATGGCAAACAGTTTTATATTAAAACTTTATATAAGGTGGCCTTAACTATCTAAAAATAAGTACAATGTACTAATTGTGTTCATATTGTATTTGAAAACACTTTTGCTGCTATCGAGGTTGGATACAGGTAAGGTTAGGGGCAGGTTTTGTGGTGTGGGTAGGTTTATGGGTGGGTTAAGGTGTAAGGGATGGGTCAACAGTGGCGCAGTAGTGCGCAACACAACAAAATCAATGCGAAGAGCTACATTAGTTGTGTTGTGGCTTATTTCCGATGTGTTGTGAAGATCCTGTTGTGTAGTGCACTATAGGGCCACCACAGTACAATGTAAAAACATGTATTTACACAATTAGTGCATTCAATCAAATGATAAAGTGATTCATTTAAATGTATGTGCATATGGTCAAGGCCACCTAATATAAAGTGTGACCTAATAACTTGTATAAAGTAATAAATTAATTTAAATATAAAATTTGTTGAAAAAAGTGTACACACATACATATATATACCGTTCGGTTCGCTTGTCTCGGTTTGGAGCATGCATGCGTTTTATGTGTTTTATACTCTTTGCAATTTGTATGTAATTTGCTATCATTGAATTATATTATGTAGGCCTAGATAGAAGTAGTAGGAGTAGTAATTCCATAGATTCCATTGAAACGTAATTATTTAATTAATTTAAAAATATATTAAATTAAAACATCATTAAGTACATTCGTAATACTTATTAATAATTATTAATTATTAACTCTTTTTTTGTTTGTTTTAAGCTGTTAAATCACATCATCTTACTGAAACATACAGTATAAGTACCATTTTGTCTTGTGACCTTTGACATTTAACAAATGGCCCCTCCTCTTCCTTGTATCGGCTCTTTGCATAGACAGCTGCAAAAATAGCCTCCAAAACTATAATCTCGCTTCCCTAAAACAAACACGCACATGCTGCAGGGGAATTCTGCAACAATTATAATAAAGAGGACATTTTTTTTCCTTGCTGCACCATTACACTTCAGGCTAATTGAGTGCTGAGTGAGAAGGTACTTCCTGGTTCACTCTTAGAAATGAGGAGGGAAATTTTGGTGATTTTATTCTCCTCAGTGGCACACTGTCCAAGCATGAACGCATACCTTAAGGCTTGAAAAATTCTGTCTGCTTCGATTTATGAAGGCCTACTGATCCTCACGTGCATTCATTTGGTTCGTGGCAACTGTAAGCAGGCATCACATCAGTCTGAGCATTTACTAAGGAAACACAATCTGGCAAATATCCCAAGTGCCAATTATAGCTAAATATGCTTTTCATTTTTCATTACCATGTTTGTGGAACATAATGCGCAAAGCCGCATAACACGGGTCCAATTGAGTTTCCATTCCAGCAGCGAGAGGACGATAAATAAATATTTCCAAGCCATTAGGGGTTGGACGAGCTCCATACAAGGGACGAGACAGCGTTATGATGTGTATAGTGTTTCAATGGAGGGTTGTCCTCGGGGCACAGACAGTCAGTCTGATAAACACTCTACATGAACATCTCAGCTTTCCATTAAAGGTCGCAGAAGTCGACGTGCAAGTGTGCGGCAGACGCATGTTTTACGACGGAGCCCGGCAGTGTAGACAGGTTAACTGTAATAACCAGAGTGGTTTCAACTTTA
Source organism: Enteromius paludinosus (assembly GCA_032361165.1). Taxonomy (NCBI): domain Eukaryota; kingdom Metazoa; phylum Chordata; class Actinopteri; order Cypriniformes; family Cyprinidae; genus Enteromius; species Enteromius paludinosus. The sequence continues at coordinate 2,374,358 of JAUMHQ010000296.1, read as the reverse complement.
ATTTCAATAAACTCATTACAATCATGGCCTGTCTGGTTCCCCCCTGCGTGTTCCCCGGTTTCAAAAGCGCCCTCATAAATAGCCATTACTTTTCATAAACATCATCAAAGTTATTTATTGAGCAAAAGAGTTATTTATTGAGGCGGTAGAGAACACACGCACACATATATATATACACAACATGTTCTCAGCTTTCTTCTCCGTGAATTAGTCATATGTATTTCATTTTGGGCAAAAAAAAAAAAAAAGATGGATGAGGGAAGAACGGACAAAGTTCTTCCTTAGAGGGCAGAGCACTGTCACTTACATATTATACCGTTACGTTTTTTGAATTAATAGGAGCCATGCATTTAAATTCACAAAAACGGTTTATCATCTAACACCGAGGGGATCGATTGTCTGTCACTGTCAAAACCAAGCAGCCCATCATCATTAAGTCACTCCTGATTGAAGCCATTCTCCTTCAGACAGGCCCATCCATTACATTCACACATAATCCACAACTCATCTCTCTATCCACAGGCTCCAACCCCCCCGGCCCCTGAGGACCCGTGTCCAGCAGTGAAAGCAAGGGGGCCTCTGGTGTTTCGACTAGACCCTGGAAGACCTCTCTACCACAACGAGCCATATGTGTCATCAAGTGGTCAAAACAGATGCAGGGGTTAAACCCCCAAGCAAAGTCTGCCGCTGTGCTCGACACACTTTTAATATGTCTAACCACTTATATGCAATGCCACTGTGCCAGATTACTACACTGTGACATAAAAAGAAGGATAATCATGAATTAATTAAATATTGTAAGTTGAATTTTCTTAATTAGCAAATGTTAGCAAAGAAATGCAAAATTGGCATGAAAAAATAAAAAAAACACAATACATAAAATACAAAAACTACCTTCGTACATAAATGGCTCAAAGCTTACTAGAAAAATCTAACTACTGGAAGAGGATCATTCTTAAATGTACTGTATTTGAGTTTGTTTTGTAGTGTGGTTTTTTCTAGTTGGCCTTTTTCAACAATAAAAAGCATTTTGCTCAGCTTCTTGTGGTAATAAAACGGTGGGTTTGTGTGGTTTCTATTGTGTCTATTCATTGAGTTATTTCCTCAGCTCTCTGACGTATTACCCAACAGCTCAATCCATCTGCTTTGGGGCGATTTCCTCTCTCACCGGATATCTGAATGGATCACACAATAATCTCTCCTGCCCTCAAACCATACGCACAATGATTATTTTGTCTTCAAACATCTCTGACAGGAAAAATTAGTAATCATCATGGTGAGAGCAGGTGTTTTTCTTTCCCTGCTTTTCTTTTCTTTCCTTTTTTTTTCCCCCTCCCCAGAGCACCGACACAGATGCTTGTGTACAAGGCCAGTATTGATTTTTAAACCATTTGATGCGAGCTGAATAAGATGGGAGAGAGGGGAGGCTTTAGCCATGAGCTTTTTTATCAATCAACGTGTCAAAGCTGCTACTAAATTCGATTCTTATTTATCAGAATTGCCCGGTCGGACAGAGTGCCACGCACAACAGTCACAAATCTTCACGCAAACTATACCATAACTCACAGTCCTAATCCAAAGCAACGCTACTTCATCGCGGGTACCGAGATGATTGACTTAAAAACTAATCCAGCATTATTGCCATGTTCTAATATGATGTGATCTAGACTCAATCAAATAAGTAATGATCTTCAGCTGCGGTGTAAGACCAGGTAAACGGGTTAAAACAATTATGACCGGGTCAAAAACAGGGTTTAGAATTTATTAGCAATATTAAATCACATGTAAACGGCATAGTTTGTTCCTGTTGTCTGTCTGGGAGGCATTCGTGTAACGCGTTTACCGAGAAACAGCAACACACAAATCGTAAACATGTTCGTGTCAAAAAATTTCAAGCCCAAAGGTCAGGACTAACCTGTAATTTGCCCACAATACAGCCTGATGAACAGGGAAACATTAGTTTCCATCTGATCATACGTGCCTGATTACCTTGTGTACCAATCAATTTCTGAGTGAGTTAAAACACCAGCACCAAACAAAGGACATAGATTGAGGATAGTAAATAAAGCAAGAGTCTAAAACACATGAATCACAGTGTTATTACATTCCCACACCTCTCTTAACAGGTATTGATCACAGAGTGTGCTTGAAATATAGGTTGCATTGTTAAAAGACAGCACGGGTGAGATTTGATAGAGGGAAGAGCGCGATCAAAGGCAATAAAGACAAAGGCCTAAGCACTAATACACACACACACACACACACACACACACAAACAAAGGAAACCCAGAGAAATGCAAGTTTTACATCTAATAATATACTCTTAGAGACAAGAAACTAATTATCAGGGCAGCTCTTTCAGGTTTTTTTTGTAATGAAAGACACTCAAAATCCATCTAACATTTAACCCACAAAAAAAAGAAGAAAAGTGAATTAGATTAACATTTGAAATCCTCTTCACCTCTAATGGAAAATACCTGTTTGGACTGGTCCACAGAATGTTATAAATCCTTTCACGCCAAGCAAAGATTCAGCAGATTTAAGATAAATAGTGCCTTCCTGCATGAAAATGTATCTTTAGAAGTGATTTAGCTAAAATCTCCCTCAAGCTACTAAAATGTAAAAAATGGATCAACAGGGGAAAAACGCCAAAATTATGAATGAAATGTCACATCCAAATGCAATGGTGAAATGAGGGTGATCAATCTAAGGCGCTTATGACGATGAACAGAGTGGAGAATAGAATTGAACCTGTGTGTTTTGACAGCTTTGATTGGATTAAACACTCGCTAATGGGATCATTTTTCATGGGAAAAGGTATTCCTTTAAAACAGGGGCAATCAATTATTATGAATTATACATAGCTTGAGTCAAAGTCAGCCATCATTAAAACATCTCATTATCATTTTCTTCTTTTTCTCTCAGAACTGCGAGAAAGAGAACAAAAAAACGAGAAAGATGTAATCTTTTTTACTTTGTGTGTGTATATATATATATATATATATATGTGTGTGTGTGTGTGTGTGTGTGTTTTATGTATGTACTGAGTGTACAGACACACACACATATACTGTAAGCATGTGCACACATATTGATGTATACAAGTATTAAATAAATAAATACTACTGGGAAATTGTAAAAATAAAAAGATTGAAAGCTGTATTTCATTTGTATTAATGTCGGGTGGCAGAGCTTGGTAATGCCTGTGTTATTGTGTTCTGGGCACGTGCGTGTACATATGCATGTAAAGATTCATTTGAAATATTTTCCCCTGACTGATGCATTAGTGTCCGGATTTTTCACTTCCATCCTTCATCAGCAGGGCTGTCGTCAGAAAATCTTTAATGGGGGGGCATTTTATTTCATAGGCAAACTTTATGATCTCAGAAATAGACATTCACCAAAACAAAAACAACACGTAGCTATTTTTATTTAAATCGATCAAATTCTATATTAAACAGATCAGTCTGTTGATGAGCTGTTTACTTTTGAGTTATATGTTACATTATGACTTTAATTTATGTATGTTAAAATCAGCGCTCAAATCGCCAGAGTTCACGCTCGCGAATCTTCTCTTTATAACATGTGTAAATAAGACGATCTCTACGCTGTGTAGAGAGAGATTCATTGATTATAACTTTGTGAGATTGCGATGAACTAGATAGGTTACATATTTTTAATTATTAGGTATATGAACTTTTTTAATATGATATAATCCATTCAAAATTTGAATAGAAAAGTTAGAAAAAGGTGAAAGATTTGCAACAAGTAGCTTAATAACCAATGGATCGCACAGAAACTGTGTCAAAATAGTCAAAGCATTAAGCATATGACTCGCAATTAAAGCTTTTTAATTTCAAATTCCAACAACACATTAATAATGGTCACCACCGGTGCTTCGTAGCTCTCTCCGACCGACAGCAGCGGGAACGATCGCCCGAGTATTAGTTCCCATCTGGACTTTTTTGCCCCGCGCACTCGCTTCAAGTGTGACTTGTTTTCAAGTCTTTATAAAAGGCGCAAACTTTTGCACACACATCGCAAAGTGTTATTGTCCTATGGCCTTAATTCTGAGTGTTCTACTCCTTGTTGGATTTCCCGTGTATGACCCTGGACTGATTATTTGGATTCTGAGTATTGCCGCCTGCCCTTGTGATTACTGCCTGTTCTTTGATCTGTCTATTAGATTGTCTCAATTGCCGGTGAGCATTTCTGCCTGTTGTATTTCTCTAATAAAAGTCTGCAAATGGATCCAAGCAACTAAGCTTACATCATAATAATAAAACAATAATAGGCCTAGCCTATTATTATAACGTTTATTTACGGTAAAAACAAAAAAAAGAGCCTATAAGCAGCTACAAAACTATAGTAGCCAACGAACGTATATACACAAATCATAAAATAAAACACAAATTATAGACTAATTATAAATTATAAAGACTATATAAACGTCTAGCCAAAACTTTCCCACTAGATGCTCAGGCGGGATCGCTTGGATTTATTTTTATTTAGGCCTACACTGAAACTAAATAAAAAAATTGTGCTTGTAACTAACGTGGTCACAAAAATAAAAATAAATTCAGGGTAGATATGTCCGTAGTTTTTTATTTTATGTTTTTTTAATAATTGTTTAAGGGATATATATTTAGTTTAGGACCATTTATTTTATTCCTTTTATAATGGGCCTTTATCGTTTTATTGTGTTCTTCTACACAGAAGCGCTGCAGGTGCGTGAGGTGATGATATGTGTCTGAATCCTTATTTTTGTGCTGCTATATTTGCGTGCCTTACACTGCGCCCGTCCGCTACTCTGTGTTATTATAGCTTCCAACATCACTGTTATAGAGATGAGTGGTTCTTTGAGCTAAATGCTGCTGAATACGTGATTTTCTCTGCAATATTCATTGACTAGATATAGTGCTGCATGATGAATCATATCGCAATCGCGATGTAAGCCTTTGCAATTACATTACAGCAAATGTTGCGATTATATTAAATAAATAAATTTATTAGCGGACGTAACAAGACATTCATTCTTGTGTTCAAACCATGAACCATGAATGAAGCGCGAGTCATTTACATGTTAAGTTAATGCAAAGACCAAATTAGACATCCTGCAGCAGGGTTCGCGCATTAAACACGCCGGCTTTACACTGCATGCATAAGCAGCACGTATTCAGAACAGGAGCGCGCGTCGATTGTGCTTTCATTCTGGCAGCTTGTACTGCAGGCTGTAGACAAGCATCTTTCGGTAATATTTTCCAGCATTCTTCTCCGAACACTGTGTGCCATGTGCTTTGATTATGTCATTTCTCTGCACCTGCTACACGCTTCTGCGCCGCCACTGTGTGCTCTCATCCGTTAACATGGGCGCCAGAAAAAATATGCGCTGCTTACGCCCAGCTGACGCGTGTAGTGTGAAACCGGTGTAAACTCGACATGCTCAAGCGTCCAACCCCACACGAATAGCGAGATATATTCGCCCAAGTCACCTCAGGTGTTAACGCACTTTCAACAAAGAGGGATTTGAGAAAATGGCACACTGGACAAGAGATACCAAAAGAAATGTACTAAGCATATGTTACATCCTGCTAAAATGTTTCGGGACAACATGTAAAAATATAAAAATGGGTATTTGTTTTATTTATCTGTACTTTTGACTTTTTAATTTTATTTTAAAGTTAATTTAATGTAATTTAATTCAGTAATGTAAATATGTAAAATTTGTTGTTGCTGGATTGCACTGTATACTGAATCTCAGGTGAGAAATACAGATCTCAGCATTATTAGTAATCTGTGTCTGCATTTTCATTGATAACAAGCAAGTTGAGTCAAACCACTTATATCATATCGAAATAGCAAATCGCAATTTTGACCTTAATAATCGCAATCGCACATTTTTCCCAAATCGTGCAGCCCTAACTAGATATAATGAATGTTGGTCGTTGTCAATATTAAGTTCACTCTTGATCATGTAAACAGGGCCCTGTTTTGGGTGGCACTGCCCCCCAGTGCCCCCCTTTGGCGACAGGCCTGTTCATCAGGCAGACCTGCGCACATGTTTCTGTGAGTGTATATGTGTGTGTCAGATAGTCATGCCGGTGTGTCAACACAACACCAAACACTTAACTATGACATCATTTGACTAGAGGTTATTGATGGTGATTTTTAGAGGGTCAAAGTGGCCTTGTTTTCTTTGCACGTCTCCTAAGCTGCTCCTAGACCGTGAGCTTCTCCCATGCCTCCATTAGGCTGATGGATGTGGAAGGCATGCAGGCCAGAAAGAAGGGAGATGGTCGACTGGTTTTAAAACAAAGGGAACCCACAGCACTGATTGGAGGGTTATGGGCAATGGCTGCTTTTACAATGGAAGATGTTGTTAGGGAGGTTGTTGCTTAAAAAGATACCACACACACAGCATGAAACCACATAACATACAGAAATGAAGATATACAAGTAAGAATACACACAAATTCAGAATAAACATGGATGGAATTGGGGCAGAATAATAAAAACGGGGGGTGGGGTTTGTAAAAAAGGGGTTTGGTAAAGTACAGTTAAATAATGAAAAATTAAGAAGGAAAAAAAACAAGGCTTATATTGTTTCTGCATAAAACAAAGTAGCTATTGACAAGAATAATGTCGTGACTGGTGGGGTTAAATTGCAGGAGTATTCATTTCACATTCAGTGGGTCATTTCAGTAATAATATTAGGAAAATTGGAAGTGTTGAAAAGTGAGGACAAACACAAACATACTGTACATTAAGAGATATGCATGGCATTTCAAAGTTATTTAGCAGAGCAGGAAGTTATACAGATTTCCTATCCGTGATTCCAAGGATAAAATTCTGCTGTGGTATGAGGAAATCTCAGTAGAATCTGACATGACAATACCACCACTGATCGTTGATTCTGATTGGTTATTAAGTGTCAGTAATCCAAAGGTCTCAGGGTGGGTAATGGGTAAGAAGCAAGCGGTTTTGTAGTTATTCCTGGTCATGTCCTCAATGGTCTTTGTGAGTTACAATACGCAGACCTTTTTATTCCAGACACACTCTCTCCCTGCCCAAAAGCATCCACCAAGCATGACCATAACGCATAAAACACTGCCGCCTGGCTCCGCCACTCGGCCATTATAACTGCCATTAGAGAGCAGGCCTCACAGAAAGCATCAGAGAGAGGCTCATTGATTCAACTGCTTAGTCCAAATCACGCACTGAAATGACCCGAATAATTCACGACACGTGTCTCAACACGCACTAGCAAATTGGTGTATTAGCACTACACTGTGTGTGGGACCATTTTAGAAAATCTGTGTTGCTCTAAATATCTACAATGATGTAAAATACATACACTAAATAAGACAAATTTAAGCGGTGCAAGGCATTTGTTCCCGTGAAGGTCATGATGGTGAGGGTGCAGTGAACTTTGATACAAATTAAAGTGAACAACTAAATCAAATCACAAAAGTGACCATATGACGGACCTGAGGGAAGTTATTTAAGGTCTTACATGCTTTCCCAACTGACCTTCTACCCCCAACGAATAATCAGTATTCCTTTTAAATTTACATATGCGCTTATTTTACCAAATGCAACACAGAACTTGAAATAAAAATGAATTAATGACATATTGGTAACACTTTACAATAAGATTTAGTGGTAGAACGATTATCAGCCTGGCCGATTGTCAGCACCAACATTATGCACTTTTATGGTTATCGCATCGGTCATTTGCTAATAAAATAATTTACAGTAAAAGCATTTAAAGCTGTTTTGTCAGAGCCCTTGCTATTCATAATTTTGACTTTTCATTTTTACACCAGGCATACATCCTGGTTTAAAATATCGGTTATGGGTCTCCTTGATATGTAGTAACTGGTGTCAGCATCAGTCCTGAAAAATGCTTTCTCACCCCAGTAACGGGTAGGTTTAGGGGTGGGGTTAGGTGTAGGTCATTCGTACAAATTCATTCATAATTGGATACTCATAAAATACATACGATTTAGCAAAAATCATATGAGGTCGTACCAGTTAGTTATCCTGCACTCGTACTTCTGCTCAATTTCAGTTTGCTTCTGTACTCAGTCTGATATAGCAAGCCATCTCCCAGTTTCTGCCTGGCTCCAAAACAGCCGGTCCAGTCAACGAACAGAGAGCGAGCTTAGAGCCGTGATGTAGATGTTAAGCACTGAATTTAAGATAGTTGTTTAGGTTAGGGAAATCTTAAACATGGAGACATGTGAATGTAATCGCTCTGTTTTGGAGAAGATTCACTGCATTTACCAACTGTCTGCCTCTGACTATTACAGATCGTCAGCGAGAAACTGGGGAGGGCCAAAGACTGGTATGGCGATATGTGATAGGCAATAGGTGATGCTGATTTGTGATTGGCTCACATTATGTGATTGGCTTACATGTACACCAATGATTTTAAACATTGGTTTAAACACCCCCTCCAAGCCCATCCCACACGAGACAGTAAACGCTTTCCTACTGTATTATGCCCTTCCAGACTCTGTCTACGAAGTAAAGCCAAGTAGCAGAGTTTGGTATTACCAGGCTTCAAATTAGTCACCTCGTAAAATATGTATGAATTGGTGTGAGATAGGGCTGGGGCAACCAACCTCTGCGAACAGGGTTTAAACATTGTTTGTAGAGGCTTGCTCTACCCTAACTTTAGCCCTTTATAGGGCACTCACTGAAATAATTGGAAATTCATAATTTTAACCCTGGAATGTTGTCGGAGGCTATAACAAGACTTTTCAACTTTTGTGACTTTATAAAAATAATAAAACTTTTATGCTGTAAATCTAGGTCAATGAAATTACCATATATGGTACCTCGCCAGTCTATGGTCATCTTTTTTCCCAAAAGGGGCATATATTTACAATGTTAAAAACACACATAAAATAAAAATAAATACATAAAATGTACATACACTTTTTCTAATTTAATTCATTTATTTTTTTCACTTTGTTTCACTTTTTTTTCACTTTGTTTGTTTGAACCAATCACTGTGCATGTCACCCCAGCAACAAGCCATACAACTGCTACCGTTCTCTTAATACACCATAATCTACCATTCACATCGTATGTTCTGGCGAACATTACTTACCAAATATAGTTCCTTGCCCTATAAAGGGTTAACACAAAAGCAGTGGCATTGTATAACTGCCAACAGCACAGAGGGCAGATTTGATGTTGTAGTGGAAACTCACCGTTATTAATAATCAAGTTGTTAAGTTTAGCTATTGGGTCGGATTATGGATGTAGAATATGGTCACATAGAATATGGGTTTTATAAGCGGTAATAGACAGCCAATATGTAGATACCTTTTTAACCATCTGGGGTCTTATGTTTTGACATTCTCTGATATATGTGGTTATTTCAGCTACTTATACTATTGACCAGCATGTATGGTCAATAGTATAAAATATGTATCTAGCAAATGAAATACTGCAACTGAAAACATTGTTCATTTAAATGAATGCTTGTTTTAGTTCACCAAAAAATTTAAATGCCTTTCTGGGTGATCTAATACTTTAAATAACACTGATTTAACATTAACTAATGAGACCTCATCGTAAGTGTGACCAACATACTGGCATGTTTTATTCACAGACTGAACAGCTATATACAGAACATATACATGTAGTTGTTTACAACAGATACACTAAGCACAAATATGAGGCACCTCAGAGTGAGCAGGGCATATTATTGTCCACTTTCCAATGCACTTTGCCCTCAGCAGTTTTCCAGAGCATCTCTGTAAGAACTATAAGACAGTCGCTGGACCTTAACAAACCGAGACGGTTTATCTCAGCGAGGTAAGGGAGCTTCTTTCTCTCTTTTCAATTCTTTTTCTCCTACCCCCATTTTTTTCTCTTACCTTGTTGAATTCAATACAGGTCCACTTTAATTAATTAGCCCTAAATAAATAATGTGGGAGCAGCCTATTTAGAGGTTTTTATTCTGCAGACATAAAAGTCATTAATTATAACACTCGGCGCAAGAGAGTCTGATAAGAGACACTAAGTGCTACTTCAACTCCAGGCAGCACATGTCCACCTGAATATCAAATTCGGAATAAAGCACGACAACACAAACAATGACAAACAGCTGCAGGAATCACTTAAGTCATACTCTGATATCATTCTTTGTGTCTGTGTGTCAAAAATCAATGTTAAAATGTTGTTGGAAGGGAATAATGGAAACGGATCAGGAGTCGGCAGTCAGAATCACTCTTGTTTGTTTGTGAGAGGCTGAGGAGACAGGTGAGATTTGCCCTTATTACCAATGTCAGAGATTCGATTAGGCAGCAGGAAAGCAAATGATCCCAATGAACTTGTGATTAATCCGGCTAAGGTCTATTCACTAATGTAGCAGAATGCATTAAAGGCATAAGCTAATGGGGACAGGACATCAATTCAGATACAAATGAACCGCATTTGCATTGGGCGCTTATTGACTGCTGTAACAAAACGAATTACAAAAGGTAATCTACTTATGAACCGTTTGTATGGATGAAGCATGATTTCCTCCATATCTGTGCTTCCGCTTAGAATCAGGCCAGGATTTGCCTCTACAAATGATTTACTTTGTCTATATTTGTTGACAACTCTGAAGCTGAAATACATGTCTACAGTAAGGTGTGCACTAAAACTTTTTCTATTGTAGAAAATACCAGTTACTGCTCATCTGGATAAAACACCTGTAAATAACTAACATTAAATAGTCGAAAATTACACCGATTTATTACAAATTAATCACAACGTTACAATTTCACATATTATTGCAGCAGTTTGTGCTAAACACAAAAAACAATTACATGTCGGTCAATAGTATAAGTAGCTGAAATAACCACAAATATCAGAGAATGTCAAAACATAAGACCCCAGATGGTTAAAAAGGTAATTTATTGCTATTCCAGTCTTCAGTGACATATGATCCTTCAGAAATCATTCTAATATGTTGATTTGATATCACAAAAATTTATTATATGTATTACTTTGGAAGATTTTTGTGTAAACTGCAATATTTTTTTCCGAATTCATTGATGAGATCATGCTTAAAATTTATCCGAAATATAACATTTAAATATCTTGCTTGGTGAGCATTAATTAATTAATTAATTAAAAAAATAAAAAATTACACGTAGATGGCCACAACATTTGGGCAGAAATGTAAATTGCTTTGCATAGAATGCATACATTTAAATGCACTAACTATAAAACAGCAAGAATCAATTAATTATTTTTTATGCTTGTACATGTGTTTCAACATCTGTTGAAATGGGGCCACTTTTCACCTCTGTAGCATGCAAATATCGTAAAACTAAATATCAAAAGCATTTTTATATTCGTGCCAGGCCCTTCTAGATCTGCAGTGTGTATAATCTGTCTGAGAATGCCTTTTAAATTTTTGCTCTCCCAGAATGTCATTTCAGTCATCATCAGTCAACGCCGCCAGCGGCCCGGGTCTCACAAGATCTTCTCCGTTATGCCACTTCATCCCAGACACTCTCTCTGGCACTGCTACCTCTTTTCCGGATGCCTACCTCCTGACACCTCCACCTCTGGATGAAAGACAGTGCATTAATCCTCGCTTTGTTCTGCTGCACAGACGGACATGAAAGAGCTCTCGGGTGGATTGCTCTTCTCCGAGTCCCCTGGCAGTGGGACGGTCCGGAGAAGACGGTCTTATCAATAATACCACGCTCTTAACGTGAGGGCTTAGTGCTCGGGAAATATTCCACAAACCGACAGGAATCTATCTCACCTCCCTTTCCCAAGGTCCCTCTAGTAATGACACTTTTGCAAGCCTGTCTAATACCACCTAGTAAGTGATTTTTTTTTAGGGAAAGGCAGAATAGGGGAATGGGAAGGAGGCTAAAAATGTAGTAAGAGAGCACGGTTCTATTTGATGTTTCGATCGGGGATTGATCTAGGTGGAGAAGCAGGGATGGAGAAAAGGGGATTATTGGCTTGCAGAGATGCGTTAGATGTAGGGGATCTGTGAGAAGTGTTGCAAAGAACTGCTGTTTCCACACAGATTCTGAACTGCTCATGAACTCCTCACAAAAGCACCTGCGTCCATCTGAATGGGCGTCATCTGAAAGTCCACTAGCTGAAATTTTGTTCCCACACACACACAGACACACAGTGTTGGGTATAGAAGTCTCAGACCACACTGAGAATAGTCTGGAATTCAAAATCTAGTTAAAACATTTACATACATTTTGACATGAAATGGTTACTAATCAATTAAGCAAATTTGTGACATGTTTCTTGCGAACAAGGCTGCCCAAACGTTTTCTTCCATTGAAGCCCAACATGCTCTTTGAATAATCTCTGATCAGCTAATTATCATATGTACATACATTTTCAATTCTCATTTTCCTTCCTTGTCAGACTTTAACAATTACATTTTTTGCTCAAATAAAGCATAATTGTTTGTATTATTAAATATCTGTTAAATATATTGTAAGTGTTTTAATCAAATAATATAGCCTTTTTTTAATTAGACATTATGTTATTCAAAATAAATAAATAAAGCCACGCATAAAAACTTTATTAAATGCCACAGAAATTTTACAAGACATAAAACTTAGCCTATATCTAAATTAATAAACAAAATAAATATTGTATTTTTTATATTGTAGAAATAATATATATTCATAAACAAAACATATAGTGAATATATGTTCCATCTCCTGGCCCAAACTCTGTAAATTGGCCCCAGGCCAGGGAAATCGTTCTTAATTCAACTTTTTAAACTATTACTTCTTTGTTATTTATAATTGTAACAATTATAAATGTACATACTTCAATATATATTATGTATTGAATATACAAGCCTTTAATATATAATACTACTAATAATTAATAAAAAAGTAAGATAGAGAACACTTTCCACTCTCCCAAGTGCTGACAGACTTTTTAACCCCATTTTATACACACATACAGAGAACGCACCTTCTCAATAACAAGTTTTCTTTAATCAAGACCTGGGCAAATAAAGCTTTGAAAACATTGTGTACAGCATGCTGATATAGGTGACACCTCAAATCAGAAGTGACTACAGTAAAATAACACCACAATGCCTTTTACTTTCTTTTTTGGCAAGAGAGAAAATTCAGCGAGCATGCCAGCAGGAAGCCAGACATCTGCTTTCAAATGAACATGCTCCACACACAGGGAGGGTGAAATGAGTGTCGTGTTCTCAAATAGGGAAGATAGAGTGATTTGTGTGTATGTGTTTATGTGTGTGTGAGGGAGATGGAGGGTGTCTGGGAGGTTGTGGGGTGTTAGCAGAGCTGTGATGTTGCCAGTCACAGTGAGGGGGTAGCGTGTGTGTGTGTGTGTGTGTGAACTGTAATGGATAATGTAAAAGCAGATGGGTATCTCCTGGGAGACCAAGAGAAATTTAAACAGATGGTCCTATTGCTTCTTATTTATGTGTTGGCGGGGACACGCGCACACTTATACACAGACTCTAACCATATGATGGATCATTATAGAGTGCATTGCATAAACACCAATATGTTTTTAAACCTGGATGGCAAAACTTAAAAACCGCAAAGGGAGATAGTGAGGGTAATAACTCAAAGCCCGCTGACAGGACGTGAACCCCATTGCCATGCTAATATGAATAAACCTCGTTACAGCCAATCCGGTCACTCTATTAACTGGTAAGTTAGAACAAACTGAAGAGGAGTGACTGGCATGTAGAAGAATTCAAGAAAGCGATGGGTTTTATTATATTAGTTCAGTAATGGACAAAATACATAAAACAATATAGCAGAAGAGCAAGGGGTAGTTGAAATTCTGTCATAAATTACTCACCCTCATGGTGCTTCAAACCTGTATAAATTACAGGTTTCAGCTGTTTTTATTCATACACACACACACACAATTTGTTTTAATTATTTAATTGAAACTGTTTGTGAAATTCATTAAATGAATTCAATACAAATAAAAAATTTTTTCCAGTGAAATCAAAGTAAATGGGCTCCAAAACAATGTTCTGCATATTAAAAGAAAAATCAAATGACCTTTTTAGAGGAATGACCTATCCCTTTAAGAGCAATGATGGGTATGATTTAACGAATGACTATGAATTAAAATCATTCAAGCCAACATAAACCAAACTGACCAACGTAGTCACGACCTGTAATCCTACTACAACATTAACCATTGCGCAACACATTTATTGCTGTTGTGGAGGCTTTTTCTGTACACCATTACCATAATTGTTCCCTTTTGTTAATGATTGGCAATTGCATGCAAGGGCCAAGGGGTGATAGGGGTCAGTGTTCAACAGGCACACACACACTCACACCCACGTACGGGCAATGAAAGTGGTTAGTGGTTATTCTGACTCTTTGACCTGCTCAACCTCAGCAGGGTTAATTCTGTCTCCATGGACACAGACGGATTGGGTAATATGGAGCCCTCTCAATCCAGCAGGTTATCTCCATTAATAACACACACACACACACACACACACACACAGACATAGTAATTGGTGTAGTAATGTGGGAGCACTGAAGTGAGGACCATCTATTGGATCCAAGATTACATACTGCCCTCTCCCTCATAAATACAGTCCAATACTAACCCACTTTCTGCCCTGGGAGATTACCGCTTAGAGCTGCCTAGGTACATCTATTCGCTGTAACTGTTCATCTTTCTTCCGAAATGTGTAAAAATGACTTGGAAAAACACAGGGAAGATAAACTGTTGTATTACAATGGCAACTGGTCTAAATAAATTTCTTGAGGCTAGTTTTCCATTGCGATGGACCCTGAATGTAGCAAAAGAAACTCTGAAAAATGTACCTAGAAACAACAGCAGTAAACACCGAGCAGTCTTTGTTTTTCTTTCCAGTTGTTTTTGAACTCACTTCCAATTTCTCTTAGACTTTATATCACCAGCCTGTTTAAAATGGAAAGTGTCCTTATAACACTAAGTTATGTTATCTGTATACGTTATTGATATCAAGTTACAGACTTATTTTCTGTATTAATGTTTCGCATAATACAAAGAAAAAATGTTTTTTATACAATAATATGACAACTTTATCATTTATCTTAGACTACAATAATAAGAATACAATACACATCATTATTAATACAA
>JAUMHQ010000296.1:2317647-2349894 GCA_032361165.1 Enteromius paludinosus | reverse complement strand
CAAATGTATTATAAACATACTAGTCGAATTTCAAGCATATTTTAAATACATTTAATACTACGTCTTTTTCACCTGGGTAACCGTATTATTCATATACAGTTTATGAAATATGTCAAAGCTTTACCCTTAAAGCATGCAACAGATTAACAGTAATGTTGTAAACCCTGCTCCAAGCAAACTCATGTAAACTGTTGAGTGACTGGTTGAGTGAATGATTCATCTGTTGCAGTCTCTTTTCATTTTTCTGAAGAGTACTTTGTTACATCAGTAGGTGGTGACATGTTACCGTCTTGTTGTTTGGAACGAACATGCAGAATCGAATCCCTTGACAAAGGTGTTTCTGTGACTGTAAGGCCTACAGAAGAGTTGCCTACTTGCACATTGACAAAATGACCTAATTTTTTAGGTTCATTTTTCATTTGCCAACTTATCTAGAATATATTTTAAATATTCCTATGGCCTAAATATTTACACTAAAAAAAAAAAACAATTATATATATATATTTTGAAAATTTAAAAAGCAGTGTGTAACAGCTCTAAGTGAATGAAAACATCCTGCAAGTTTTAATTCTGAAAATTCACCTTGTAGCAAGTTATTTTCTCTCAAACAATAGTCAACTCTGAATCACTGAAACAAATCATTTTTAAAGTAAATCCCAAGCCCTTTCAGGCATTACAGGCACGATGAAATGGAAATGAAATCGACCAATCAGTGATTATCGAAGGAGGGCTTTGGAAAAATGAATTGTTGAGTCAATCGTTTGGGAGTCATTGAGCAAATAAGTCAAAAATAAATGCATATAATAAAACAATAAGTGTTTTTTGACCTTGCATGCATGAGACTCCCAAAACCAAAATATGAATCTTTCATAACCCATAATAGGAAGACTGTAAATGCTAAAAGAAGACTCAGTGCACAGAAATAGATCTGTATAACTGGTGTAAGATTTTATTTGTTTTATTTTTCAGTATACATAACTTTCATGTGTTTTCTATTCCTTTAACTGACCACAAGGGCATGGTGCAGCTCTGCCTGTTTATTCACTACTGCTAATTAAAACCCTCAAGGGCAAGCAAACTTGTTACAAGTTTATATCAAACGAAAATGATCACAGCAGGTGCTCCTCTGAGGAACGCTACAGAGAACACCAAACAAAACAATGCCAATAAACAAGTTGCTGTTTTTGTGTTTTGCATCAGCTGAGTGACAGATGTAAAGTGGTAGCAGGGGAGAGGTGCTGTGGGTATCTTAGTGTAAGCGCGCCAACTCTCTCTCATCAGATAAATGCTTTGAACTCAGCGGGCAATGAAACTGACACTAATGAATGTGATTCCCCAACACTGGCTGCCAACAGCAGGAATAAAACTAATAAAGCATGTTCAGTTCAAAGGTAGACAGCTCAATATGGGCGAAATGATAGCGACTTGGCACACTTGAGTCTGGAACGAAGTACATGAATGAGTAAAGTTTAAACTTATGCGGACAGTAGCCTGGCATGCACTCTCGGTCGACTACGTTTACCCACAATGCACCGTGCACAGCTCTCCAAGCTTCACCCTTGTCCAATTAATGTTTCTTGTCAGGGACCTTTTGAAAATCTTGCAACTCTCTGGTGTATGAGATTCCTGAACAATTTCTCAAATAAAAATGTCTGAGAGAACACAACCGCGCTGTATACACCAGGGCAGAAAGGGGCAAAGAGGGCCTCTCTTATTGACCGCTTCTTGCATCAGCCATTGCGCATCTGTAAGCAATTGAGACATTGGTGTATGACTCAAGACCTGTGCCACCGCAGCAAATACACACCTGGAGTGCATTATTCATTGAGATGTGAGGTCAGACAGTTTGTAAATGGAATAAATGTTGTGTCAGATAGGTAATTGGGCCACCTCTTTTACCTCCAAACTACAACAAAGATAAATTATAGATACAGCCATGTTAGTTCGCAACCTTCTACAGAAGGCAGCAAAATCAAAAACACTAATTTATGCGTTCAGTGGAGTGCGCTATGAATAAACTACATGAATGTCGCATATCGCAATTCCCGAGCACAAACACGTCAGGAGGATTTGTTTTCCTCCTTCCTCCTAGAAATGCATGTATACATACAAAACACATACTAGCATTCATAAACAGAGAGCTCCCACACTCAAATAAATGCTTGATTATTACGTGTAAAATGTTGCTGATCAGTCAGCTGAAAAACTAATTTCATTTTCTCATTAGGAGCCTGAGCCTGAGGCACATTCTCATGTCAATGTTTATTACTCTGAAAACAGAAAATTAAAATCATCAGCTTGTTTAGCTCTGGAGCAGTGAATCACCACATTTATAAGAGCATGAGGCAGAGAGAAAGAGAGAGAGAGAATAAAGCTACTGCAGAATGGAGATGATAATAGGAAACCACCTCGTTCTAACCGAAGCAATGAATTTATAGCCACTATGACCTTTTCCTTCCCTGGAGATTTGTTGCCATGCCAACTTAGATCACATTTTTTGACATGGTATGAAGTACAGACAGTGTATTTTGTCAAGGCAATTTCATTTTTTATAGTATGGAGAAGAATAGGCTGTATGTCTGGGAACAGAGTCGACCCTTGCAGGTTTCATTTTTAAATCTGATGACTAGTCGGCACTCGAAACACAAAATTCCTCTTAATATTTACTATTCACTTCCATACGAGGTCTTGAAGTCCAAGGCTAGATATATTATTTATTACGCTGAACAACTCTTCAAAGCTGCTTGAAATGCCAGGGCACTTTATTAAATGTGACAGCTACACAAATGTTTACCTTACTTTGGAGCTGATTTATACTGTCAGGATAACATTATTTCTGCAACAATCTCCCAGCTTCTCTCTTGCTCTAAGGCGAAGCATCTTATAAATCCCGCAGAGAAAAATATATAAAACATTTAAAAAAAGAACGAAAAAAATCCTATAGTGAACTATACAGCGTGTCATTTATGACTCCAATGTGGCACAGGGTGACACTTAGACAAAATGAATAGATGTGACTGGTATTTATTAAACTTCCTCCATCAAATCTTGCTGCTTTGACTCTAAAAAATCCTTGAAGATCACATTTGAAGGAGTTTTTATTTATGCAGGCTGCAAAAAATGCGATTTAACATCAGAATCAATTAATCTGATGAAAATAAACCATGACGTTCTGGCACACAGATAATAGTACCTCTCCACTGATGTGCAGAGAAACCTTATTTAGAAGAGAAGAAAGGTTATTGTGCAGGTTTGAGCTAAACAGATGCTGTAATCAGTACACCACCATCATCATCATGCACTCTCAACATTACATAATCAACATGCATGTAAGGTTGGTTCAGTGCAGTCCCTGTTGTGTTTGTGCACTCTGCTGTGTCTAATGAATTACAAGATATGACAACAGCACTGCCCAAACAAAAGCCAACCGTACATCACTTCCAATGAAGCCTAATGATTTGAGTTTGCCAATCCAGTGAGGGGGGGAAAGGTGGCAGAGCCAGAGAACAATAGGGAAAAGTTCATCAGGGCTTGGTCACTTCATTTGGCAGGCTGAGAACAGGGCAGCTGTTGAAGAGCCTCTATTGTATTAGGACTCTGGTCCTCTACAAAAGACCCTCATCCCCCAAAAACCAGGCCACTGACCCAGAAACACACAACACAACCCCAACAGGAAATGTGTCTCTCAGAGAGTCCAGTCAGTCACAGAGAGATTAGAGCTGGGTCAGATTGTGTAACTGTGTTTCATGCTGTGGTTCAGGTGAGCCAGGAGCTCTTTAGAGAAAGATTTTTTTTCTCTCTCTCTCTCTCTCTCTCTCTCTCTCTCTCTCTCTCTCTCTCTCTCTCTCTCTATCTCTCTCTCTTTCTGTCTCTGCGCTTATATCTATATATTTTTAAACAGTAATATCTGAAATGTTTTTTAATTAAGTCTTTCATGCTAATCAAGACTGTATCTATTTGATCTAAAATACAAAATTAATACATATAAATAAATATTTGTTTGCTGTTTCGAAGGTTTCCGATTTATTTCTGTGACGCAGTGTTGACTTTTCAGTGTCACATGATCCTTCTGAAACAATTTCTGAGGGATCATGTGACACTGAAGACTAAAGTAATGATGCTGAAAAGTCAGCACTGCGTCACAGAAATAAATCGGAAACCTTCAAAGAAGGTGCAGAAATGTTAATTGTGTCAGTATATTTAAAAAATATATTGAAATAAAAAAAAAGAGTCCTGTAAGATTTGTACTAGTTTAAAACTAGGTAAAATAAAACAGATCTAGGCTAGTGCGTATCCGTTCCAGTACATGGCTCTGTTCCTTTTACACCTTTTATTGGAAGCAAAAGTCTAATCAAAGTCTTCTCATGCTTCCTGGTGCACCTCATCATTAAGTACAAGCCATCTGTGGTAGAGCGTTCTCAAAAGACATCTCCACTACATGTGTTCTGACCTTTCCCCACAGCCAGCCTCTCTGTTTTCATTTTCTACTGCTGGAGAGAGCATCACAGAGAGTGCTGCCATTTCATTTCTGCCCCCTGGATCACTTTTCTCACCTCTTGTATCTTGAAGAACACGCATGCTCACAAGCAACAGAATTGAATGACTAAGTAATGTTTAATACCATCATTATCAGCATCCTTTATTAATTATAAACTCTGCTCTAATTGTGTTTTGATTGCTCAGACCTCATTATTGTTCATAGCGGCAATTAACACAGCTGGGATGTAATAGGAGAGATGGAACCATTCACATAAATGGGATCAGAAATATCTAAAACAATATCCATACTCATAAAACAACATTATTTACTAAGCCCTGCTTGGATGTTTATTGCACATTAATGCAGTCAAACAAATAAAGGAGTTCACTAGATTTAGAACATTGATTCAGCTATGTTATTCTGTATATATACAGAATATATATCCAGCTTTTTATGTACACACGCACACACGCACACACACACACACACACACACACACACACACACACACAGAAAAGCCACAAGCCAAGGATTTATATTTCTTAGCTTTATTTGGCTTGTCTGTTTAGTTTTCAGTGCTTTTCTATATATATATTCATCAATAATTTAAAGAAACCATTCATTTAATAACTAATGGCATTTAGTCTGTGTAGTCTGGTACATGTTTTTATGCCATTTATCAAACGTCCTGTCCAGCTTGTTTGGATTCATAAGATGGAGTGATTGTGTGAAATTTAGGACACTGATGAAAAAATGAGGCCCATATGTTTACAGACGGCTTTTGGGGGAGGCAGGGTAAGGGACAGGGGGGTGGGGGTTGGGTTTTCTGTCAACCTGATGTTGATGGATGAACCCTCTGAAGATCATGAACACAGAATTAGTGCATTAGGAGCCGTGTGATAAATAGCCCCAGCACCTCCACAGCCTCATCAACACAGTCAAACACATGACAAATTGAATGGAACCATGAACATAATAAACCAGACTCAGAGCCGGGGTGACGTACGTAAACACACATTCACACACTCACACAATCACATCACTGGGGTGGTCGAAGCATAAAAAAACAAGAGAGAACTGATTTTGATTAAAACTCATTTAATATGCATGGTGTTTCAGTCTATGGCAGGATGAAAGCAGAGAGTGTCTGTTTGAAGTAGAGAGATGGTAAATACAACATTGTTTAGTGTTCGCAGATTTCAACACGCCATCTCATTTGAAACTTGTGACAAATCAGCATTAGAAAAATGCATTAGATGTAATGGTGTAATAATAATGGAGTTTGTGTTTCAAAAACGTCATAAACATAAAATATCACATGCTTTTTGTAGACAACATTTCACATTGGTTCAGTAGAATCTAATTTACATAAATACATATTCTTTCCGTGACACACTGTTATGAAACAGGATTAGGATTAAGCTGATGTGTTTTTATGCTGTCTTGCTGTCTACACTTGATGTGGAATTCAGTTTACACTCTGACCAAACCAAATAACTTCCCTAGTGGATTCATCATGGGCTGCATTTGTAAAGTAAGATTCTGAGTAATTCTCTAAATATTTCCGAAGAGAGAAGAGTATAACCTCCAGCAGATAGATCATAATTCCTTTATTAATATATCTTTTTTAATATCTCCCCCCTCTAATATTCTCTATTTCTAAATATTTTTAGGAACATATGATATTTCTGTTGCAAATAGTCAATGCTTATTAAAACAGACCTAAAGTTATACTCTAATTGTCATGTAAATTAATGGCTACCATGTGACAAACAATGTCATTACAAAGGCATTTTTAACAACACTACTATTTTTGAAAACAATGTACTATTCCCGAATGTAGTGCATAATAGCCTTGAAAAAAAGCCTTTAAAAAAGTAATTGCATTAATATTGTTTGTGTGTGTGTGTGTGTGTGTCCCTTTGTGTCTGATAAACTGCAAAACTGTAATAACCAAGAAGCAGGCTGCAAGTGGTCCAAAGCTCTCCTTAATTTAATGACTGTTTCTTCAAACTACTTAGATAGCGGTGCTTTTGTGAAACTTAAAGATTAAATATTACTTACATTACTTTGTCCCCAGCGTGTATTAAAGGTATGGAAGGCAGTTTTTATGCTTTAGTGTTTCCTATGGGCAATGCTCAAATGAAGCATGTCTACAAACAATCTTTGAAAGCGTCTTTTAGGACCACTTCCTTTTAGGAATTAGGTCATTTAAGTAAGATTCCTGTCAAGGAAAGACTATGTAAGTTTGTCTAATCGACTGAAACCAAACATTTCATCAAATTCCTCCATCTTGTAAAAACACTGTTAGTGTTTACTTTTGTTTAACCCCATTTTTAACAGTCTGTCCAGCACAGTCTCACGATCAATTAGTACGTTTTCGTACGAGGTACCAAATTTGTGCTAATTCGTACAACCTCACCCTTACGATTTCGTACGATTTGTCGATTTTGGGCGGGGCTAGGTTTAGGTCATTCGTACAAATTCATACGAATTGGCAACTCGTAAAATACATACAATCTAGAAGAAATCATACAACGTGAGGTCATACGAATTTGTACGAATTAACCACCTCGTAATATATGTACGAACTGCCATGAGATCAGGTTGGTCTGTCTCTGAGCATTTTTGCAATTCTTCGAATTTTTGAACTTCTATAACGGAATTTAAATGTCTTTTTCCACTCTGGCTAAACACCCTCAGGCTCAGCTGCAACAGTAGCCACGCCCCAAACTCGAACAATTGGCTGCGCGGAGGAGTGAATGCAATCATTTAACAAACTTGCCCCTTGATGTTTGGACTGACTGTACAACTCTTCATCTATATGCATGGGTAGAAACAGCACAGACTGTTAAGGCCTGAATCCTCCTCTGATTTACTTTTCCTTTTTTATTTTCATTTATGTTTCATTAAAATACGTGAGAGCTGAATGATTTTCAGACTGTTCTAAATATCAAAAGCAGCATAGGTTTATCTCAGTATTTTGACCCTTTTTGTTTTTCTCATACAGTATGTCCAACAAATACTGCATGATGGCGAAGTACACAACCAAACAATAAAAAAATAAAAAAATCTAATTTAAAAGGGGGACATTGCAAGCCATCCTAACTGGTTCATATTTTAAAATGCTGTGAAATTTGACCTCTTACTCTCTTGTTGCATTAGATTAGTCTGCCTCATCAGTGCCTTTAAAAGACTAAGCATGAATACTGTTTCCTCTTTCTCCATTTGACAGCCGTAATGGAGTCCACGAAGTTCATAGAGACAAGAGGCAAGATTTACCATCTCATATTTAACTGTTTCTACTGCACTCATTGAAAAGAGCATTCCTCCTCATAATCTGTAAAAGATTTGTGTCTGACTCCCCTTTCATCGGAGCAATGAGTTTCCACCCTTCCCTCCCTCCCTCTTTCTCTCTCTTTCAAACTTGTGTGTAACCTTTCTCTGCCCCCATTGTTTGGCTTTTGTTTGGCAACAGCTGTTGGGGTGGTTTTTTTTGGTCAGCTGTGAGAGCTCCAGGCACAACAGGAGCAGATGGCGTTTTGCCCTGCATGAATGGAGAAACGGAGGAGAGGAGCTGAATAGAGTCTCTCTGAATGGTGTCTGTACAGCACCTGCCCCTTGTAGCTCTGCACAGACATCATTGAAACATGGCCTGATCTGCTACGGCTTCCTTACTGTCGTACAGAATTAGACACAGAGAGAGAGAGACTGACGCAGAGAACAAGTAGAGAGAGAGAGAAAGAGAGAGATGGAGCATGGCTTGTTGGGTTGTGTCCACATTTATTGATTTCTCTCGGACCACTGGAATAATGTGCCGTATAGTAAGTTTGAGTTATTGGATATGACATAGCATGCACATGTAATCTATCACTTTGCTCTCCCAGTACACTTTATCAGCTTTGTTGCTATAGCAACATGTGAGCTCAGTAATGCTTGCATTAACAGCCTAAGTAAGTCACAATAAAAAGCAATTTCAGAGAGTCAGGTTTCTCAGAAGAACACAAAGTCCATAGAATACTGAAGAGGAATTGGAAAGAGGCAACTCGGGGGAAACGAGATATGGTTTTATATTCTGCAACTCAACGAGACGGAATGAATTCTCTCTCTCCCGAAGACGTCTGTCAGCTACAAAGTTGTGTTCTTTGTCACAACAAAGCCAGTGTTCCTCAATCAGTGGCAGCTCACAATGCGATTTTAAAATGAATCTCTACCTAAACGTTAAACAAATGCAACAGTAATTTTAGTGCAAACTGGTTCTGAATATCAAATCGCACTGTTTGTGTTGGCCTCAGAAATACTGACTGTACAGTAAACTATGTTTGGAGATTTCCTGAGAACGGCTGGCTTTTTTTCTGCCTGCAAGGTGAAACAGAGTCGTATTTCTGCGATCGTTCGCCCCAGCGATTTTGGAGCAGGATTATTTGCTTGTTTGATGACCTTTAACTCTCAGAGCTGGACTTTGAGAGCGGTCAAGAGCTGAAAACTGAGGGAATAAAATAGTTTTCATCGCATACGGTATCTTGACGTTGGCTGTGATACGTTCGTTGTAGCAATTAAAAATAAATACGCTTTTTATTCATCTCACCAATAGTGACTCAGTCCATGGAATATTTATGAGCTGAGAAGAAAATCTTTTGGAGTGCTGTACTGAAAACATAACCTTGGTTAATTCAAAGACAGCACATTGAAATTATTTTAGCTGTGAGGAACAATGAATGGAATTTGGAATTATGCTCACTTAAATGCAGAAAGTTCATAATATGTAAGACATTTTATAAAATGAGGTTGCTTGCTGAGGTTAAAATATTGAGGGCTTCATTGTATTCGTCTTTCCAGCAGAAGCGTGAAATTTAGCTCCACAGAATAATCTTGCTTGACATTAATAAGTGCTTATAAGTATCCTGCTTTAGCGAAAACTATTTTCTGGGAATTTAAACTTCAATTTAGCGCAGTTCTGCTGTTTCTGGCAGAGCTGAGGGGGCTGCTGGGAACAGCTAGAAACTCATTTGATCTGTTCTTGGGAGAAATCGGGCTGAAGCACTGCTTTGATAGAGTGGAGTTGAAAAGCTGTACTGTATGATGTTCATCGCACTATACGTACTAGTACTAATTGGGAAAAATAAGACTTGTGAAAAGAAGTGTTTTCCTTCAGAAAGACTGTAAAGCATGGTTACATTAATAGAAGAATTGGTAAGTTAAGCCTTGGCGTTCTGTGTGGCAGAGCATAAAATTATCACAATTAAAACAAATATAAATAAATGAAAGCTAAACAAAACATACTAATTAAAATGATCTAAATTATGTCAAATTTTATAAATATTCTTCTAGTTAGTTATCTAGCTACACTATCCAAAAACTAGCCAAATTTGTT
Organism: Enteromius paludinosus; assembly: GCA_032361165.1. NCBI lineage: Eukaryota > Metazoa > Chordata > Actinopteri > Cypriniformes > Cyprinidae > Enteromius > Enteromius paludinosus. The sequence goes on along the minus strand of JAUMHQ010000296.1, from coordinate 2,340,040 downwards.
TTAAAGTGTCATATTCTACAGGGTTTCAATAGCAAACCATTTCTAAACACAGCACACCACAGTGTTCTAGAAGATTGCTTTACGTGCATTTTGTAATCAAAAGAAATTAAATAAAAACGAGAAAAGACGAACGTTTGAAAGTCAAGTTCTTCACTTGGCCTCAGACCCAGCTGTTAGTCTATCATTCAGTCTGGGGAATCTTTCATACCAGTGTTCACAGCAGCACCGGCAGGTCAACAGCACCTAAAGAAAGTTCTCTCTCTGACTGAGAGGTCAACATTGTGCAAACAAAAGCTGCCAGGGATCAACGGGATCTTGCCCAAAGCTAGTCAGCGAAACTCTTCACACTCCCTGCAAGGCCAGGTGTCTGAAGTCAGGTCAAAGGTTGCATGTGCTGTTTGGGAGCTGGGTGGGAAGGGCTTGGTTTTGTTAATGGAGGGCAAGTGGCATGGCCTACCGGACAGTGTTACTGATGTTCTGTGGCTAGAGATGACCTTTGCCCTTTTCAAGTTCTACCCTATTTGGTTATTGTTGCTAAGCTACTAATGTTCACTAGCAGAAACTGTCCATCTGTCATGTAGCTGCTTTATCAGTGATTGCTTTACCAGAACCCAAGAAATTGTGTCAATGATTACCTTAAATTACTGATCACAAACATTTATTCAAATTTCATAAGACTGGCCAAGTTCAGTGAGCTAGAAAATGCTTGATTGTTAACGGCAATGATGACGTCTTTTCACAACAGCAGGCTTACAGCTTTGAATTTTATTAGAAAGCACGGTATGATCAAATGTGATATAATAATTTAAATTACGGTCATTTCTTTTCATGCTCTGATGGAAACTAGTCAAAGAGACCACAAGCTACTGAGGTCACTGTCTCAGCCTCAGGACACAGACCTTTTGTCACACCGCTCCCACCGAATCGGTGCAGACAGCAGGGTAATGAAAGACACCAATCAATCATTGATTGATATTACAAAAATGGGACATTCACAATGCATATGACCTTTTCCTCTGTGTCTTTAACATAGACTAAATTAAAATGCACACACACACACAGAAAGAGAGAGAGATTATTGCAGTGGAGTATTAGGTTATATCCAATAAAACTACTGTTAGATCATGTGACTGTGGTTTGATCTAGAGTCTATAGATAGACATTTTTATGGTTACTGGAGGGTAATACTAGTCAAGGTGATTTTCAGTTTGCTTTGAAGAATTTTAATACAAAATTTATATTTATATACAAATTCAGTCATTTATTACTCATCATCATGTCGTTCCAAACCTGTATGGCTTTCTTTCTACAGATAGATACATACATACATATGAATATGACCCTGGACCACAAAACCATTAATAAGGGCTAATTCAATTTTTATACAGCATCTGAAAACTGATAAATAAGCTTTCCATTAATGGATGGTTTGTCAATACCAATGTCAAAATTGGAAGGATATGACAATATTTGGCAGAGAGACAACTATTTGCGTGCTAAAAATCAAAATATTAAGAAAATTGTGTTTAAAGTATATAGAAATGAGTATTACTATATATATATATATATATATATATATATATATATAAACTAAATATCCTAAAGCAACATTATTTTTACTTAATATCCTAATGATTCTTGGCATTTTAAAAAAACAACAGCAAAATAATTTTATACAAATTACCTTTGATTATGAAGGTTTTGTGGTGCAGGGTCTCACACGCACAAGCACACACATATATAGGACAAAGAAAGAAAGCAAATCATGCACGTTTGGAATGACATACAGTAAATGCATTGTTAAATGATGATAGAATTTTTTTATTTTTAGATAAACCTCAAGCATCTAAATATGACTACGGTAATGTATAATATATTATATAAATATTAAATGAAACATAAATGAAATCTAGACCATTTTGTCTCTGAAATGGCACAAAATTGAATTCCCAGTCGCTCGTGCGCCAACATCATCAGCTGTTGTTAGGACATATAATCAGTTTTGAAAATATCTGCAAAGCGTTATTTATTTATTCATCGCAGGGGTGTGTCAGAGTTCCAACCCTTGTTGTGAGATATTTATCCTCACTGAGACCATGAGGATAACAAGGTTTACCAAATAACAAGGTACTGCATGCATTATTGATGCTGCCCTCCATGAGACTGTTCGGAATAATAAGCGCTATTTCCCAGCCCCTCATTACCGGCCGTTTTTAAAGGATGTGTTTGGTCGCCATGGACACCACTCTTACATTCTATGCTTAGCAATCTTCGCTCTCTCCCTCCTTCTCTCTCCCCACTTCTTCCCATTGAAATTCAGGGCATGTGGGGTACTCGCTGTTTTTAATTTTCATTTCATCATAGGCGCTTTAAGACTGTTGCCAGCACTTATTTGCAGTTTTCCTGCAGACCTCTCAACTACACCCTCTGACAGAACAGATGCTGCAATTAATCAAAGAGTGAGAGTGTGGGCTTCTCTGTGACACAAAACCCGACTCGAGAGCCAATCACTGCAGCCTCTCCCATGCAAATTGTGCAAGCATTCTCAAAATTAACTAATTGGGTACAAAATACAGATTGAGAATTCTATTAATGTGGAACAAGATATGCGCAGGCACAGATTCCTTCCCGTCTGTTGCGTTCGGGCGCACTCTGTCTGGTGTAGGGTGGAAGATACCAGCACCGCTCAGCAGATAAAGGCGTTCCACTGTCCTCACGTGCTTATTGTGCATTTATGATAATTAGCCTTTTGCAAATCCGACCTTCCCCCACAAATATTTGTGTGTCGGGGCGCAGGGGTCATTTTAAAATGTGAAACCATGGAAAAGGAGATCGGCGTGAACGGGCATGAAAGAAAACAGAAACAGAATATATTTGCAGAAATAAATAAAGACAAATAGTACAACTGTATATCCCAAATCAACAGAATATTTTAAGTACTGATGTCTTTATTTTAAATCTTTCATAACTAACAAGGACACATTGAGGAAATATTTTATACAAAAGTATGGCTAATATAATCTTTGAAATGAATCAGTTCCTTGAAATAAATATTTTTGATTATTTTAATTGCAAACAGAGAGACACAGAGAAATATAATACAAAATTATGGCTAGTATCATATTGATGGTGATGATGATGATGATGCCTCTTTTTGATGGTTTTTTTTTTTTGGATGGCAAAAATAAAACTTAATAAATGACATTTATGATGTTTAAAAACAGGTGGAGTTTCCAACTGACATGAACTGTATTTATTTTACTGTCAGGTTTTTAAAAGCAATTAATTTTGAAATGTAAGCAAAAATACAAACAAATGATTTGCTGCTACTGTAACTCATAAAAAAGTAGAAAAGAGCACTATGAGATAAAGCAGGTGACAGGTCAGCTTGCCAACGTCTGCATTTAAAGCCTCACATATTAAAACTTTACAACAAGAGGTATGAAAAATGTACAACTTCATTTTCTTTTCTCTTACCACTGATTCTTTTACAGCTGGCACAAAATACTTCCATGTCCTTTCTATGATTGTAAAAAAACATCTGATAAGACTCCCATTTAACGGCCCTTGTTGTGAAATGAAGGGTATTATGAAATAAAAATACCCCAATCAGTAAACCTAAATTCAGTAATTTAGCTCCTCCCCTCCCCATAAAATAAGTTTTAATTACACAAAAGAAAAAAAAAAAACAGAAACATAACTTATTCAATAGAACTTCTGAGGTAAAGATAATTACAGAGAAGAAGTTTTTTGGAGTGCTGTTACTACATATGTGGGAGTGAATGCGCTTTTGAGGGTTTTGGCCAGAGGAGAAGAACTCCAAAAATGTTCTGTCCTCTTTCCTAAGAACACATACAGCAGGTCACAAAGGTGTTTGGAGACGTGATGACTGAAATGAATTATGGAAGCATGTTAAATAGTCCAGCAAATGCAGAGTGTTTTACATCTTTTCAACATTTTTCCTGTTTGATAACACAGCATGAGATGTGTCAAACACCACTTGGTTCTAAAAGCAGGATGATCTGATTGAGAGCTTCCCAACAGTGACTGTTAAACAGTTCCATCCGTGGGAACGCAAAGAAGGATGATGCAAAGGGGAAGAAGAGTTGACAATAAACTGGCCAGACAGTGCAAGAGCCATACAGCATGTCTCTGATGACCAGTTTAGTAGCAGTTCAGTTCATATCTTTTGCGAAACTTCTTTAGATATTCCCCATCCACAGAAATCCGGTCTTCTGTTTTGTCTGGTGTTGAAAGCCAATCCAACCTCATAAATAAAGCTGTTAAATAAAACCGTCAGGTGTTTCTGTGATCATCTCTGAACGTTCTTCCCACGCCATCATGCTCTGACAGAGTTTAAACTCCACAACCGAGAGAGAGAGAGACAGAGAGAGAAACCAAATGAACTAAATATACATACAAATGACTACTGGGCACTCAAGTCTATCAACAGACCTCCCCGTAGCTCAGCCTATCTTATAGACAAAAAATCCAGCTAAGACGCTTCGTCCTTTTAACACATATCTTATATCCATCTAGAACAAAGGACAGTTCTTTGTAAAACATTCATATTTCTTACACACTTCTTAAGTGCAACTTAAAAAAAGCAACCTTGTAACGATGCTTTTCAATAACAACTTCCTTCCGGCTTTCTCATGGAGTCGCAACTGCGGGTCCGAGGGCTTTTGGTTCAGTAGATGCTCACTTGCGACAGGACCTGCGCGTGAGCCTGTACCTGCGAGGGGTGAGGCTGGGACGCGGGAGGGGGCGGCGGGCTGCCCAGAGAGGCAGAGTGTGGTGTGCCGGGCGAGTGCTGCACGGGCGAACACTGCGACTGTGGGAGATGCTGCTGCATTTGATGCTGCTGCATCTGTTGGATGTGCTGCATGTGCTGCATTTGCATTTGCTGCTGCTGCTGCATCTGTTGGTGCTGGTGCTGCTGCTGCTGCTGCATGTGATGCTGCTGGAGCTGCTGCTGCAGGTGATGCTGGAAATGCTGCTGCTGCATTTGCTGCTGAATCTGCTGGTGGTGCATTTGCTGCTGCTGCATTTGATGGTGCTGCAAGTGCTGCTGCATCTGCTGCTGCTGCATCTGCTGCTGCATGGAAGCGTGCCGGGGCTGCATCGGCGGACTCAATTGCGACGACACGCCTGACTGCGGACCGCCTGCTCCCATCTGCCCCAGCAGCTGCGACTGAACGCCGCCGGCCGTCATGTTTTGATGAGCTACCGTGACGGAGGTGACAATCTGGCTGCCGCCGACGCGCATTTGCAGAGGTTTTGGGGCGATGGCTCGAGGCAGGGCCTGCTGGAGCGCCTGCGCCGCGGCGGACATCGAGGGGTGCTGGGACAGAGGGGAAGGCAGCACGAGCGCAGGCGACAAGCTGGTGGAGGCCAGGGTCTGCTGCACCGAGCGGATCGTCTGGGCCTCCGCTGACTCTGCGGCAGCCTGAGACAGAAATAGAGAGTGGTCAAATGAATTCTTGTACTCCACAGATTCTTTCTTATGTAGTGCCCTCTCCTTTATTAGTGCTGATCTGGTGACTGACTCAACAGAAAAGCTGTTCAGAGAAAATTGCTGCTGTCTTACATTTTGTGATCTAAAGAGCTTGCCAAGAGGGGAATTTATATTATTTAGTAGCCTAGTACAAAGGATCTGAAATAAGACTTGAACACTGAAAATAACAAACAAACAAAAAAGCTTCATAAATGTACTCAATGCAAAGTGAAGCTGGTGTCATCTCTAGTATCTCAGTTGCTTGGACTTTGACATACAGTACCGCTAAACTGTCTGTAAAGCAATCTTAATTTTTTTACAAGAAGCAACAAATATGCAAATTCTCCCCACTGCCTGGCTGATACAGCCAGTTAATGAGGCATGATGAATCATAAGAATATCTCATTCTAACTCATTAGCAGTATTTAATGCTATTTTTACACCTCTAGTGTGATGGAACAAACATATTCACAGTCAGAATTTAAGTGTGCAAGATAATATTGCTTGAAAATCCTTTCCAGCTGGTTTTTAGAAGTTCAAGTTGCACAAAGAAATAAACACTTCTCCTAGTTACAGAAGAACTGCTGTTTTCAATCACCTCTCAGCTGTCAGTTCTACATTCGGTGCTTACATTGAAACGTTTACCACGTAGAAGGTCTCGTCTTTTAAAAGTGGCTAAGGACTCAAGGCTATTGAAAGCTATCGAGCCTGAAAGTGAGCTAAACTATTATTTGGATACAGGTACTGTAAATAGAAATATAATAGAAGAATGGCAAAAAAATACAACAACACAGTAAGTGCTAGTCTGAATTGAGAAAAGAAAAAACATAAGACAGAGAGCAGGTAAAACTGAAAAAAAAAAATCACCTTTGACACAAGGCTGGCGCGGTACGCTGCGAGAGCTTTCAGGTACTCTTTCTTTGCTGCTTCTGTTTTGCTTTTGTAAACCTGTGGAGAACAGAATACGTGAAGTGTGAAAAACAGATAATTAGCTGAACATTGACTGGCAAGCATGCGCTTTACAACAGGGAGAGTCTGCAGGCTTCATCTCAGCCGGTAATAAAAAACTAAAGAAGGGTGAAAATATCAACCAGTCTGCTAAAATACCTGACAAAAATCATTCTGTGCAACAATGAGAGTAGAAATTAAGAACATTTGTTATTCTAGCTCAAGCGAGAAGACAGCTCTATTTACAGAACGTTATAGATGGTGTTCTTTGTGAGGTTAAAAATATATTTTGTTATTACACAGGATTGCCATTTCATACCTGCTTCTGCTCTTCTCCCAATCCATCCCACATAGAAGCTACTATTTTGGACACCTCTCCGAACGTGGCGTTAGGGTTCTGGCCTTTAATGGCTGCCTGGGTGTCTCTGAAGAACAGGGCGTATGCAGACACTGGCTTCTGGGGCTCATTGGGATCCTTCTTCTTCTTTTTCTTGGGCGTCTTAGGCTTCTTACCTGCGTCAGGGGCAGGACGCTTTTCACCAATCACCTGATGGAATGAAGCTTGCTAGTTATAAAATCTCACTAATTTGATGTTGATTTATTTCTCAATTAAAATGTTATGAAAACACCACACGAATGCATAGATTAAATGGCACTCACCCTGTTTCCATCCTCTTGATCGTCTTCATTAATAGAGCTGGAGGGAGAGGGTGTAGCAGATTTGCTGGCGGGTGGAGATGGGGACGTGTGAGCAATGTTTGATCCGGTCATATTCAGCCCCAGCTGTGTGTTGATCTGGGACTGGTTGATGGTGGTAAGCTGGTTTTGTGACATCATGCCATTGGGGTTATGCATGCTAATGATGGAGCGCATCACCATGGCAGGGTTTGGAGGGTACTGACGGAGGTGGGTCTGACCGACAGCCTGCAGAACAAACGGAGAACAAAATCATGTTTAGATATACAAGGATGCATTGAATTAATTGTTACAAAACAATATTAATAAAAAAATTAATAAATGCTGTTTTGTTGTTCTTTCAATTCAGCTAATAATACAAATTCAATAATAATAATAATCTTTTTTTGCAGCACAATTGTTAACCCACTGAGCATCAAATAAGCATATCAGAATGATTTCTGAAGGATCATGTGACACTGAAGACTAAAGTGATGGAAAGCTGAATTTTCAGCAGACGTTAGAGGAATAAATTACATTTTACAATATATTCAAATAGAAATAAAATTATATTGTAATAATATTTCACCTTATTTTTCCTGATTATGAATTCTCATTAATTTGCAACTACATGTCTACTAACTCTCAGAGTGAACTGTTAGTGTACTGTAGGTTTAGGGTTAGTGGAATAAACTGACATATACTTGCTATGTTTGTGATAGTCAATATCTATTATGTTGAGGGTTCATCAAAATAAAGTGATAGAGGTTATTAAGCAGACAGTCTACTAATACTCTGCTGCCTGACATGTAGTTGAAATGTACTGTAGTTGCAAAGTTACTTACTTTTAGTAGATGTGTTTAAGGTGGACTATCAAAGTGTTACAGAATATAAAAATGCATATACATGTAAATATTTTCTAAATATGTAAAGAATGTGTGTGTGTATTTAAATTGACATAATTAAGTAAACTTTTATTTTGGATACGATTTATGTGTTTGGTTTTTTTTCAGACAAAATAATACAAAACTTAATATTGGCCATTTATGAGTTATTGGCCATAATAATTACAGTATCAGCTTATCAGTACTAGTCAGATGTAGCGGAAAATACAATTAGCTCAAAATAAAAGGACATCTGAAGTAAAAGAAAAAGTCCCAATTAAAACTAAAACAAATGTACTGGGTGTGTTTTGAGGTGGGGTACGCAGGAACCTGATGTGTTTTGCATTGACTGAACAGTCTCCAAAAGCAACCAGATTACAGAGCAAGAATCAACAGCTAGAGAAAACCAGTTGATTTGATCTCCTTTGTTCATTTTTCTTTCTACATCAACTCCCTCTCTTTCCCCTCTCTCCATCTGGTATTCAGAGACTCAAACTCAATATCTGTATGTGTCAACACATCATAAAGCTGTGCACCTGGCCTTATTGGCCAGACCTGCTGAACCTCTCCCTTAGTACAATATTCTAACACCTTCCCTCACACACAGATTACATTTTCTCCGTATTAATTCCCTGGGTACATGCAGCTTCATATCGAATCCGTGCCATATCAAAAAACTCAATCTACAAAACAATAGCTGTTTTCAACATCTGTTCGGCTGACGCTGGAAATTTTTTTGTTTTTTTTAAACACCCTGTAAAAAATAAAGCAAGTAAACTAGACAGATAAATGGATAAACAAAAGAATTGCGCTGCCACAGAAATAAACACATTTGCATTAGTTTCATCACTAGAATGCAGTGACAGAGCCAGCAGCAGTCTTTGTGTCAGACCTGTCTACTCTGTTCATTAGTCACAACCATCTGTGTCTAACACTTCAACACTAACAGTCAGCGATGGCCCGTATGAAATCACCAGCGTTCTCTATGCATCTGTAATGTAAAGAGTGGAGGGAATCACAGAGATGTAAGGCAGCCTTTGAGGGCTCATATTTATCATCAAAGTCTCTGGCTGGGCTTTGTGTTTCTGGCTCTCTCCCTCATGCGAACACTTCAACATGATCAATGATTTGAACATGCAACATTTGTCAGACGACCATATGCCCACTTACTCTTTTGATTTTTTTCCATGTACTGACTACGTGGGTAAATGAGGTCTCTGAAATGGTCAGAACTGGTCTTTAGTTTCAGGAGCACTTTGATCCGGTCGCACAAAGCAGAACAGATGTGGAAATAATTCCCGAGGCGGATTATGAAAAAGAGGCTGCGATTTATCTTGAAGCATCTAATGATTTGACAACATTATCTTCCAAATTCCCAATGATCATACAGCAGAAAAAGAAAACATCAGATGATTTCGTATAAAACAGATATTTATGTGTAGAATGGGTAGATGGAAAAGAAAGGCAGCTGAATGGAGCATTCAAACAGCAGTCAGCTTTTGCTAATAGCAGCCTTTGTAGGAAATGAAAGAAATGTGATTTCTGCTGTCAGAGTGGTTTAGCTGGTAGAATGAGTGAGTCAGTATCCGATCTGTTTATTTATGTCCCTGCTGCACACCCTCCATTTGCATTTTGATTGGAACATTGTCTGCTGACACACAGCTCACATCTACACAGATGCTTTTGATAGTCTTCATAAATCTGTAAATAACTTCTTATCTGAAGAGCAAAGAGGCCAGATGTGCCCTATCCTCTCCTCTGTGTGTTTGCGTGTGCTTGTGCAAATGTTGCTATTATTCCAGCAATCAGCCCATCTCAGCTGACTGTATTCCAGCAAAAAAATAACCTTTTTCTCTTCGTATCTTTATTCCCTGACATACTTTACTACAGGCACAAAAGCGTCCGACATTAAAAGGCGCCAAAAAGAGATGCTGACCAAACAGCCACGCCACACAACGAGGCCCTTGTCCGACACACTGAGACGTTTGATGGATGACTGTTTGGTTCTGCCTCAAATAGTATCCTCACCCCTTTCATCAAAAGCAGGGACCGCAACTAAACAGTCAGAAAATATAGAAAATATACTGGGGGGGGGGAGAAAAAACAGCCCAGACCTCTTTTTCCAGCATGTGTTCATAACCATAACATAACCAACACTGCTTTCAGACGATCGGGATAAGAATCTGAAGATGCCGTGTCAAAGGCTGAGAGTCTCGGGTCTGCTCTTTAAGATACCAGCCTCGGGATTCTGTGGGGGGTGGGAATGGAATTGGAGAGTTTATTAAAAGCAGCTTGGTATGAGCTGTTCCATGCTGAAAAGAATGTTAACAAGTTCAATTTCCATTCAATCTTTCCGCGGAGCTCTTGGAAATGTTCCATAACAGAAAAAGGAGTAAAATCATCTATATGGTAATTATGAGGATGAATCTTACAAGTTTGGCCAGTGTGAAAAGGTCAGCTCTATTATGAATAGTTTATCAGCCCCCTGCACATATTCACAGCTGCACTGGAACCTTAACCAACATGCTGTTTTATTTTTCAACCATTTATGGGCACCTGCATAACTGGCTCTTCGAGGAAACATAAATAAATAAATAAAATAAATAAGAAAATGGAATTTTGAATGCTTGCAGAGACCATGGTAGCGTGAAGATAAATTGTTTTCTACTCCTATTTCTCCTCCACCTACTCACTCTCCTCTCTCACTCCTCTACAAAACACACACACACACACACACATTCTCTCGTTTCATGCAGCTCATATACTGTTCATGCTCAATGCACCCTGTACAAATTGTCCCCTTTGAAAAAAAGGGTCCAAAACATTGTTCCGATGCCTTAAAATAAACGTCTACAACCTACCTCTCCTCTTTCACTTACCTCCTCCCTCCCTCCATCTCTCCCATTGCACTATGGGTATTTAAAACTTGTTCAATATGATTTCATTTCATTTCAAGTACTGGCTGAGAAAACTAAATTACAGAATCAATCACATAGAAGGTCAGGCTGAGACTTCATTACAAGTATTGCATGCCTGCATGAATATCTTTCATTTCTTACTGGTCCAATATGTCACAATGGCTGTCTGACAAAAAAAAAAAAAAAGAAGAAGAAAAAGAAAAACATGAAGGTGAAGGGGGGGGGGGGAATCCACTTTCAGAGATTGATGTACAACTGATGTCACAACTACTCAGCTTTGAGATAAGATAACAGAAACGTGTAAAGAGAAAGAGTGGGGGAAAGAGGAAAGTGTGTGAGAGAGAGAGAGAGAAAGCGTGTGTGTGTATTTGGTATTGGAGGAGAAGAAAAATGTAGTTTCTGCAACACTGGTCATATTTTCCATTTTATTCACAGACACAGCAGTCAGACCCTAGTCAGTGTGTGAGGGATCATGTTTTAAAAACAAACTGTTCCACTGTAGATTGCTTCGAATCCCACAAACACCTGCTCTGTATAAATACACTGCCCGTTCATTATATCTTTCATTTAGACAAAATATTGATGGTTATTTAATAATGTACATACATCTATATATAAACTGTATATAGATGTATATAAATCCTTAGTCTATACAAAAAAACTAATTAACAAATTGTATCGCAGTGTATTAAAAGAACAAATAAACCGCTTTAAGATTTTTTCTATTGCATTTTAAATCATTCTCAAAAAAAAGATTAGATGCTAAACCCGCTCTGCACAACCTCCAAGAACTTTTCTTCTGAGCTAATAAGGTGATCACATAATTTGTGTCTCTACTTGTTGCCATCTATTCTGAGATCCAGTCAGAACCCAGATTCCAGCGAGTCTCAAACGAGATGCAGGAGCTTGTTAGGAGAACAGATTAAATAAATAATGACTTCACATTCACAATACCGCCAGACTTCTTCACAGCTGAGAAATGGATTTTGGGTTTGGCCAGCAGCATCTGTGGCTAATTTTGCCTGACATACGTGGAATACTAGAGGAAAGGAATTAGAGGAATTGTTGGTTTTAATGCAGAAACAGAAAGGGCAGATGAAACTAGCACAGGCACGCTGTTCTGTTTTGATCCCTCATAGATCTGTTTAAGTTGCACTTAAGAGTTGGAATCAAAATGACTGAAGGACAACGTTGGAGGTTACTGTGCTAACTTCCACTAACCCTTAGCGAGTCCTTTATAAATGTGAGGCATTGACTCAAAGGCACGGGACTGTCTGTACCAGTCCCAGAGAGCAGGACAAACTGAGATCAATTCCATTAAGAGGAGAGAGACCGAGAGTCTTTCAGGAGGACAATGAGTGATGAGCGATAGAGAAGAATCAGAGGGACGTCACAATGCCACCAGGCACAGAGCAGAGTGCCCTCATTCTCCCCCAAACCCGCTAATATAGTCCCCACACAATCAGAACCACTGTCCACAGAAAGAGCTGCTAAAGAGGAATAATGTTGGAGAATCAAATCTAATCCCTTCACAGCGCAGTGAGAACAGGCCGTGTTGTAATTGTGTCAAGGTTCCGTTTTTCTTCCAGATGCATACGAGCTTAACTGACCATGAAATGAAAATTCTTTAGGCAAAAAGCCTTCCGGCGGTCACTTATGCAGCACAGATATTTTAAAAGCTGCAATTATTTTACTCGCCAGAAGCACGGTTGGCCAGGAAAAGAGCAATAAAATTTGATGGTGCCTATCCATATTGGAATGTAAATAAAGATATATTATTCCTCATATATGTTGTAGGCTAAGGGAAAACGAGGGACTATTCAGAATGAAACTAAAATAAAAATAAAAACAGTTGATGAAAAATCTCAAAAACCAAAACATCACAGGCTTGCCGATGCATCATCTGCTGCCTAATGTCACTTTGTGTCCTTTTACGTATTCAAAGTTCTCTGATAGCAATTTCGTTTCTGTTATAGCAGTTTTAGAAAATCTAGTCTAGACATGGCATTTTCAATACTTTCTCTTCGATGAATACACGTCTGTGGCATTTAGGAGCCATTTCTCTGAATTAACAGCCATAAAAGCTTGATCATAAAGCATGATTATTATGAAGGAAATGCTTGCCTAGACCTTTCTTTTATCTTGCATGTCACCACAGCAACACAAGGTTAAAAAATAGATTGAACTAAGCTGAACAATTTTATTGCATGCCTTTATTATCTAATCTCTGTTGTCTTTTCAAAATATTGTAATTTACTAATCCACATGTTGTTCTAAGCACTTGTGACTTGATTTCTTCTATGGAGCACAAAAATATAAACTTTATTCAAAATACTGGTAGCTCTTTTCCATGACGTCACAATGAATGAGAACGAGAAGTTTGGAAGAAAACCATTCAAATACCATAATCAAAGAAAAATCATAAAAGTGGTTCCTATGTCTTGTGCACTGAAAGTCTTATGAAGCCATCCGATAGCTTTGTGAGTTGTTAATTAATTATATTTATTTAATCAAGTAAGCTGTTAACCATAACTACCAGATCACAGACTTGAACCTAAAAAGCAAATTAGTTAATTTTTTGAATGAATCATTCAGCCCAGTTTTGAGAACTGGATAAACTGATTTAATGAACAGGTGCTACAAAACAGAACAGTTTGAACTAATTATTGCTACTTGCCTAACAAACATTAAGCTAAGGGCTAGGGCAAACCTTGATATATATTGAGATATAGGGAACATATATATGTTTTATGTTTTTATTTATTTATTTTATGTCATTTTGTAGTTCTCCACCAGTTCTAATTTACTTTCACAAAAATGGAAAGTGTGGCCAGGAAATTATCTTTTGAGCTCTATGGAAGATGATAAGAAATGACAACAGAATTTATATTTATGGATGGACTACTCCTTTATCTACAAATACAAATCCAGTTTTATAACAACGGCACATATCATCAGCCACCTTGATTTGTTTTGCACATAACACCTTTGTCAAACATATTTGCATTTAGAGGAGAAAACCTACCTGGATTTAAATCCTCACTTAAATCCAGCAGGATCTAAAAGCTAAATGTAACTGCCAGTGAATGATGTTGTGGAAATATAATTTGTCTCATTTTTGACTTTGCATAACGTCTGCCTTAAACTTTCGCAAACATTAAGATCTTTAAAATGTTCAAGCAAATAACCAGACTCTTACCCCTGGATGCCCGTTGTTGATTTGTCCTTCCTGTTCCATCATATTTCTGGAGATGGTGATTGAGGGTAGCTCCAGGCTCTGGGGTGGGAACTGAGGGGTGAACGACCCCCGCTGAGAGTTGGGGTGGTCAGATAGCCCGGGGAAAGGTGAGTCCACCTCCTGGAGGCCCATACCAGGCTCGGTCTCAGGAGGAGGGGTGATGGGGGGTATTTCGAACTCCTCGTCACCAAGACTTGGAGTATGAAACGTCTAAGGAAAAGAAAAAGGAGTAAATCAGGGATGAATTTTGTCCTGCAAAGTTGAAAAAAACCTGAAATCACTACAATCTTAACCTATAGAAATTTAACACAAGCTACTGACTTCTCATAACATAAGTTGGAAACACATTTCATTTCAGAGCTGTGAAATATCTGTTGACCAGAGCAGAAGAGATAAAAAAAAAAAAAACTTATTAATACTTGTACAAGAAATGGATGTTTATTCTGACCTAAACCATTACATTCTCCATGAAACAGAATGTGAAAAAAGATGTCTGAATCTGAAATGCAATATTGTGTGGCTATCAAACTCGCAGGAGGACAAGATAAAAGCTGCTTAATCCAAGCTGGATGATGTTGGCTGGAGGAGAAAAGAAAGTGCAGGGAGTGATGGGTTTAGAGAACGTTCACACAGATTATTTCGGCTATCCAAAAGTGTCGCACTTTGTTCTTCTCAGTTGCACCTCCAAATCTGCTCATCAAACAACCAAATCCCTCCGCCTGAATTACAGCCTATCGTCACACTTAATTTGCTTATGTTGACTACCTGCTCTGGGCTCCTCATCGAGGAATTCACTGACCTCTGCTCTGCTCCCCTCTCTCTTTTTCTTTGTTTCTTCCTGTGTCCCTCAATTTCTTGCTTTATGTATTCAGAACCTCTCGTTTCATGTTCAGGCCTGTTCTCAATCTTCACTATAATACTCTCAACGTGTTTCCTTCACTGCTTCCAAAAAAAAAAAAACATATCAACATCATGTCAACACATCATCCATCCTCTAAAGCTGTTTGTCTTTCTTCCTACTATCACTTTTGCTATATCCTGCTATATCTTGTCTTTCATATTCCCACTTCCTCAATCTTCTTTCCTTCCAGTATTATTCTTACTCTTTTGTAAAAGCATAATGTGTACAGGGAATCTGCCAGCACATTTTTTATTAGAGCTTATTCATGTTCTTCTTATTTTAGAGCAGGTAAATATTAGACACACCATGCTACGACTTCTCCTGTTTCCAAACCAAACTTTCACAAAAAATTAGATTTTAATTTAGACATTTTTAGTACTTTTATTAAGACATTTTGTTCATAGCCATTGAGTGGTCACAAGGTGGGGGATTTTGGGGTTCCCTACTGCCTAATAAGGTCATTTTGGTCTTCACAATGTATGCAAAACCTGATCACCATCCCCCCAGCACAACCACCCAACCACCCACACACACACATATATAGAGACTCAAAGCTCATTCAATGCCTGTATGATGAGATCCAGCCGAGGGGAAGGCTAATAATCAGCTCTCTTTTGTCACCTCTCCCTCTTATTTCATTTTTTATGTGGCTCCATTCCAGCATTTAACTTGCAGCGTTTTTTTCCACAGCTGTGAGCAGCGAATCTTGTAAAGGCAGTGGTGTGTTTTGTCATAGTGAGGGCCAGGGGCTTGCAGTGCCTAACACATGTTCACATTACCTCCAACTAAAGCCATTAGTGGCCAGCCCAGCTCTGTTTCCCACTTCTCCATTAACACACAAGCTACAAACTCATTTTCCCTCCCTGTGGCATTGCAGCAGTTAACAGTGTGTTAATCAAAACAGCAACATTGAGGCATTAATAAAAATTGTGTCAGGAGAGAAGGATGCTTCAGATATCATGCACATGGTAGTGATCACAAGACATCCCTGACACTGAAACTAAAGGCCAACAGGGAGGTAAAAAAAAAAAACTGAGCAAGGGAGAAGAACTAAATAAAAAGTGAATGCAAGATTGATAAAATAGAGTGAAACAGGACGAATGAATGATAGCAAAGCAGAGAAAACAGGAAGAGAAAGAGAGAGAGTGGTGCTCTTTTCATTTACTTTGCTTCATGACCTTTCTCTATGAATAAGACCTGCAGTGCCAGCATGTTTTCACAGTACAATACCGCAGAGAGAAAGAAAGAGTGAGAAGGAGAGGGAGGGAGAGAAAAAGAGAGTGGCCCGACCTAAATGTCCCAACAACACACAGCTGTGCTGTAAGATCTGATACGACATTCAAAGATCAAATGTGAGGTACATATAGTCCCTTTCTTCATCTTTTTCACATCAGAGCATAACTAAAATGACACTGACCTTTACAAATAACAAACAAAACACTGAACACCTGACTGAACACACCAGACGAGAGAGAGAAGGCAGAGATTAAATTAACATTGCTCTTGGAGACAGTGAGGTGGTGTGTGTAAATGAGAATTGAGATATGTTGGTAGCATGGCTGTAGTATACAGAAGCTGTCAGCTGTCAGTGTAGTGCTGGAGTTGTGGGATGAGGTAGTAGGTTGCTGGAGAATGAATGACTGTTTGTGTGTGTGTGGTGAAAGCTCAGGTCGGTGTGTGTAAAGTGGTTTCAATCCTCAGTTTGGGTGGATGAAAGCATTCTTTTTCAGTGTGTTCGCACTTATTTGTTTTATATGCAAGTGGTCATGGACTGGTTTGACTTGTATGCCATATTTTCAAACAAACGAATTCTACTCTAAATAAACTGAACTCTAAACTGACCAAAAATGAAAACTAAAATCTACTGAGGCACTTTAGAAGCTAAAGTTACTTTCAATTTCAAATATAAAGGCAAGTTCAGCTAGGTGCATTTTCATTCGATTTGCTTTTTTTTTTAAGGTGAATCAAACACAGGTGTCTTTGTTCAGTAAAACAAAGATCTTATAGATCTTTAGGCATTAATAAAACATTATAATATTTCGCTTTATATTGCTTTAGACAGAACGCACAGAACAGTTGATATGAACATATGTTTAGAGGCAAGTTTTGGTAAAACCAATTGTGATAAATTAATAATGTTTATTAAAAAACATCATGAGATTAATCACGATTGATTTTAATTTACAAAGAGCCTCAGGTTATACATATATCATCCGTGCACAAAATACAACAGTGTAATATTTCTGTCATAATTTCCTCACTTTACCTGGCACTGTAAGGCGGTCCGACCCTCAAGCATTTATTAGTGCAGAATAACGAAGCAAGACCTTTGAGAGTCTGGGTGGAGTTAACAGTAGTGCTTATTATTCTTTAATGTCTGCAATTATTTTCATTTGTATGCTAATCTGTAAATGCCACATATTTTTAATTTGCATGTGAACTAAAAGGAACCAAAAATTTAAATTGTCATCATTTACTCAACCTCACATTGTATCAAACCTGTATCACTTGCTTTCTGCTGTGGAACATAAAAGAACATTTAAGCAACATTTGAAGTTTTTTTTCTTGTCTGTACAATGAAGGTCAGTGGTAACCAAAACCAACATAGTTTAAAATATCTTCTTTTGTGTTGCATGCAGGCTTGCATACCGGTTTTTAACAAAATGATGCTAAGTAAATGATGGTGGATTTTAAATTCTTGGATGAACTATACCTTTAATTCAACGCAAACTAACAGATCTGTTCTAAACTCCCAACTTGAATTCATTCATCAGCCCCATTTGCTAAACTGAGATGACCAAGGTAAAGCAATAGCACCGATTATGAAGCAATAAGCCCTTTCACTTTGTAGATTTAGTAAACCGATTCAGCAGAGACATAAGCAGCAGTTGTTAAAAGGCAGTGCATCACAATTACTGAGCATGATGGTTAGGAGGATCGATAGAGCAAAGCTCCTAACATCAGCTGAGCAGAGAGAAAAGCACTCCTCAGATGACAGTCGCAAAGACTCTCAGAGTCCAATAGCAGCCATTCCAAATCCATTTCTACATATACAGTAGTGATTACATGTGTGTAATGAGATTGTGTGTGATAAGTGATATTACTAAGTGGAACTGAATATGGCTGTATCAGTTTCAGTTCAACAGCAGGAAGGAAGAGGTCACCTTATCAAGCATTGTGATATACTGTTTCCATATCATGTTGCATTACAACGCTCAAGATAATGTGGTTTACATATATTATTATATCTGAAATATGTGTGTGTGAATTATTTACACCTTGCAACTACAAATGCAACAGAAAATACCTGTTAACCCCCTGGGGCCTGAGGGGATTTTGGGGCCCTTGCGATGTTTGGACATGCTCTGATATTTGTTCTTTTTTCAGCTACTTAGAACATATTATTGACCAACCTGTATTTTTCTTGTAATCAGCACAAACTGCTCTACAATAATATGTGACCAAAATTAATTTACATGTTTGCATTTTTTAGGAAAAAAATATTATGCGTGGCTAGTAGTTTTTGTGAAAATAAATGTAGCTGAAATAAGGACATTTAACACACACTTAATAGTAATGTAAGCACTAACAGCTTGTAACACTCCAAAGAGAAAGGAAAACATGAAATCGCTTTAAAAATGTGCATTTCATACTTGCAATGCGATGATCAATATAAAATTGTGATTATCTGGTTAGTAAAATTTTTTATACTTTTTTTTTTTCCTTTTGAAAAACCTAAAGTAATCCAATAAAGTAAACTTGAATAGCAGATTTCCAGCGTGACTCCACTGTAGATGTTCCTCTAAACCTGTGTGCAGAACCACTAATGGTTTGTCATGGCTGCTCACGTGTCACCCAAGCATCTCCTTAATCATCACATTGTGATATGCTCATATGAGTGCTGAACTGATCAAACGCTGTGAAATTCTCAGGGGTCTCACGTTTGTGCATCTGCGGTCTGTGAGTAACCTCACATGTGTTTTCTGTCACGTAGAGCCACCTGATGGGTCAATACACACCAGACTCAACCAAAGCAGATGCTGAGGAGCTCAGCAGAGCAGCAGGAGTCTGAGGCGGTCAGACCAGAGACGGAGTTATTCAGTCGATATACAGAACTGTCTGAAGGGCATCTGGACACAATACAGCAGTGACTGCTGTTCATGAATTAAATAATTTTTTACGAGTTTTCTAAGCTTACTAACAATTAATTTTCTGTGTTTCATCTCGTTCCTAAAAACTCAGGGCACAATTATGCATCTCTTGGGTCTGAAAAAGTGCTGATCAAAAACACAGACAAGGAAGATGAAGAAAAGAGTTATCTAATATGTAAGCATTTGCATATGAAAAATAATCAACACTAGCACAAAAAAAAAAGAAAACTGCCTAATGTTGAGTGAAATATTGATCCAAAAAGTGGTAAATGCCTGTGCAAGCTTAAGGAATACTGATGGAAGCCATCTACAGCGCCTTTACTTTGATAACAGCACTGGACATAAGGTGTATTATTATTTGAATGTTCTCAGATTTTTATGAAACCTACCTACATTAAATTTTTGATTAAAAAAAAGAATGATTGAATTTAGGATAAAACTTCAAATTAATAATACATTTTTTTAAAGAGTGTTAATTTTGATGTATTGTATATTCAAAAAAATAAACAAAATGGCATTTTTGTGCAAATCATTAAAATTGTAAGTGTGGAAAGAGTTAACATGACTTTTGAGGCTGTAGAGATTTCTTCATGGTAGTATTGTTGATGCAAAACTGATCAAAAATTTGCATTGTTCTCTGTAAACATCTTGAACACATCAGATGTTAATCTCTCAATCAGATTGACTGAACATAGATTTGAACAGAATGAGAGTGTATGTGAGTACATACTTGTTCTGAGGGGAGAATAAATAAATGGACCAATCCTCTCTCTTTTCACACCAGACTGGACGATAGACCTCCATCATCTTCTGGATACGGAAGCAGAGGCTCTGCGACACACACACACACACACACACATACACACAGGACTCTGGTTATCTGAGATAAAGGCAACTATTTCCAATTTATTCTGAATTACAGTTTAATTTTCCCTGGGAGACGTTTCCAATAAACGGAGTAAAATATGAGGATTAACGCATCCGTATGACATCCATATTAATATGAGCGGACAGCTGCTGTGACCCAGCAGAGTTTGGCTATTGAGTTTGCTGTCATTGCTCATAATGAGCTTCTTCATGTTGTTTATCCTCCGCATACAAACACACGTCTGTGAATCTACTGCTGCTGTATTTCACTTATGAGACGTTTATTAAATGCTAAAATGAGCCGGGTGTCTCCTCAGTCGTCTGTCAGACGTGACGATGTGCCGCTCAGCAGAGAATCACTCTAATGATACGCTCAAACTGATTCACAATAGCGTTTTTAAATCACTTCACTGAGAGAAGGAGCTTCCTGAAGGACCTTTAAAACTGTGAGAGATCGTCAGGCTCAGAGAGAATGTGTAACTTTATTCCACTTTCATGTGCTGCTTTTCGGAGAAAATCATCTGAAATTAGCATAATGGATTCAACAGCAGAGCAGAGAGAACTGAACACTTACAGACCACTGAAGGCAACTGCACATCTGTCTATCCACCTCTCTAACCAACTATACGTTTATCAACCTATCTATCCCCCTGTCTATAGATCTATATGTTTATCTACTTACCTGTTTATATTTATCTATCCAACTATACGTCTGTGTATCGTCTATCTACCTATCTACGAATTTATGCCTATCTACCCATCTTTCTACCTATCTATCCAACCGCCTATGCATCTATATAGTCTGTCCAACTAAACATCTGTCTATCAATCTATATGTTTATCTATCATCTGTCTACCTATCTACTTACCTATCTATGTCTGTCTATACATCTATCCAGCTATGTGTGTCTATCAATCTATCTGCCTATCCATCCAACTGTCCATCCATACTGTATATGCATTTAACTCTCTCTGTCTGTCTATCTACATGCCATATCCAACTATCTGCCTATCTATCCACCTCTCTATTCACCTTTACATGTATCTGCATTTATCCTCCTGTCTATCCACTTATCAACCAATCATCCCTCCATCTCTCTGCCCATCCAACTGTCTACTATCTATCTATCTATCTATCAATCTATCTATCTATCTGTAGTGAAGAGGAACACTTCTTCATTGTAAATATTAAGATCTCATTTATAAGAAACACTTCTAGCCGTTTCAGAAAGATGTTCTGCACTCACATATTCGGTGTCTTCCTCCAGGTCGTTCTTGTCTTTGCGTGCATTGAGCTGTGGGTAAACCTCTCCCAGTAGTGTCCCCTGAGGGCCAGGGCCCTTTCCATTGCAGTCCTGGTGTTCAGCAGACACGCTCTTCTTCCGGAGCAGCGGGGGGCGCTGCAGGAGTTCGGGCATCTCAAGGGAGAGAGCTCGGCGGTGTCTGCGGGAGAGGAAGGGTGGCTGGGGTAGGAGAGACTCGTGTTCGGCCGGGTGCGAGTGAACGCTGCGGACCCGTAAGCTCCCCCCGATGACCCCTCCGGTCCTCAGGCCACGGGCGGAGCGACCCGCGCTGTTCCAGCTACACCGCCGGCTCCAGGACGGCTGAGAAGGAGCACGCCCCCAGTGGTGGTAATGGGAACTGTGGCTTTGGCGCTACAGAAAATGAAGGAAACCACTGATGGCACATGGAGTATTCAGACGATATCTTTAATACTTTTCTGCACCTTGACAGACGTAATTGTTCGGTAATCAATGGGACAATCACAAGTCTCCTGGTTTTCATCCTAAATATCATAAATTGTATTCCGAGGATGAACAAAGATTTCACGGGTTTGGAGCAAGGTGGGGGTAAGTGATTAATGAGAAAATTTTCATTACGCGTTGGAGTAACCCTTTAAGAAAGTATTAAGAAATGGAGAATGTTTAAAAATATGCAAAAATTTCTTAAGTAGTTCTCAAATATGAAACATTAGTTTTTAACATCCTGAAGCTGGATTCACAAAAATCTTCTTAAAGTTAAGAAAATGTATTTTTCTGATTGTTCCGTATTTAAAGTGGTGGTCAAAATTGTTAGAATGTTTATTGCGATATTTGCCATAACAAAACCCATGAAATTAATTAATGAATCTGCTGAGACCTTGGAAATCATGTACTGGCCCCTTACGGTACGTTCACACGGGGCGTCAGCGTCAACCCTTCCCATTGACTTTGAATGGGTGACATCAAGCGTTGCCGAAAAGCATTGTGGATCCGTCGGCATTGCTTTACTGGCGTTGCTCGCGGCAGAAGTTGAAAAATTCTCAACTTCTGCC
>JAUMHQ010000296.1:2304067-2317547 GCA_032361165.1 Enteromius paludinosus | reverse complement strand
GGCGACTAGCGTCTTGAGCTGAAACTACGCTAAGAATGAGTTAAGGTTGGTCTAGACCAACCTTACGAACGTGTGACAACGTGGGTCAAAATCTAAGAGGGCAACCCAAAGTAACAATTGAAACAAGACAATGAAAATATCGTAATGACAATGGCAAACAAGGCAAAACAATTAACATAAACTAGGCAAACAAGAGAAAACGCTTGTTAAAGTCCGCTACAGAAAAAAAAAAAAAAAAAAACTTTCTGTTTGGAAGACCTCCGCTTAAATGTCTGCTAAACAGGAAGTCACCAGAGAGGAGGCAGAGGGAGCTGAGACAGTCAGTGAAGAGGTGAGAGCTCCCTCTCCTGGCTTGGCGTTACAATATATGACTCATTCTATAATTGGGAACACTTGGTGTCCCTGTCTGTCCCAGTCAAATTTGTTACCTAGGTAGACTTAAAATGGAGACATTAGTGTAACAGAACTGACACTGACATTGACATTTTCCAAAACCTCAACTTGCTGGCATAAATGCTAAGAGCACATGACTAAAACATGATTAAAAGAGCTTTAAATAACCCAATGTGAGATCAGAAATAAATTCTGTTTTCCTTTTGATATTGTGGTAACTTTTTAAAAATAACTCTTGGTGTTGCAACAACACAGTCTCACTCCAACTGGTCACATTTCGAAGTGAAGGGTCCTCTGTTGTTTTAAATAGGAAACCCTTAGCGTCAATATGCTGGTGCAATATATATATATTTTTTATTGTCATAATTAAGAGATATATTGGGTAAAAACATTAGCATTATTGCATATATGTAGGGGTATGATTTTTTCAATGTAAACAGTTTTATTTAAAATTAAATTATTTACACATTTATGAGCACGTAACCCAAACACTGCCCCTAAACCTACCATCTGTGAATAAACACAAGATATAGCAGGCAGATACAACCACCGTCATCATTTATTTGAAAGACATTAATATTCCAAGTCTTTTGATTCAAACCGACTGATTTGTGAGAGGAATAGACGCGGTCGCTGTCTCTGTCTTCCGTGTACTTCCTGTCTGTGAGCGATTGAAAAAAATGCGCTTCCTTACGTCCTTACGTTATCGTTGGCTGTCATTGGCTCTTGCGCGTCTCGTGATCGATTGCGTCTTGCTGTTGTGAAATACTAATAGGTGTGTTCGACTTAAAGCGACACCGCAAGAAATCGGCTGCCGCCTTACAAAACAATGCATTCTGGTAAGATCATTTGTCCGACTTTGACCGGCTCTGCAGCCACCTTTCGATTAAAATACCATGAGAGCAAAACGAGAGCAGTCGCACAGGTCAGGCACTGCATTTGCTCAAAATCAGCTGCGAAAGCCTTGATGATGACACACTTTATTCTCATTGGTCAGATTATGTGATTTACAAGCATGATGTGTGTTGCTTTTTTTTTTAAAAGTTCCTGTATGTAATCAATCTTTATATGGAATATCTGATATTCAAACAAAACATTAGTGATGAAAATGAAGATCAGGCGATATGGTAAATATATATTCGTATTATAAAAAACTGGTCGACCAGAGGCCGTTTTTTGATGGATGTTGTAAGAGGCTTCACTACACTGAATAAACTGCTTATATTTGGAAAATGTCCTATAGCTAACTACAAAACAAAGATACAAATAATAAACGTCATGGCATTACATAAAAGTCACTACGGAAACCTATAAGTGTCTGACTTAACGGTCGTCTCTTTGCTCCTCCCGCGACTACAAGGGGCAGATCTCGCCAGCCGGTGGCAGGCTAGTGTAGTGCACCTCGAACGCACCTATTGGCTCTTGTGTATCTCGTGATCCATTGCGTCATGCTACCAGACGCGAGTATGTGTTCTGAATGAGAGGACAGCACGTGAACGGAGCAGGTTCATTTTTTGTGATTAAAACCTTGTGTTTTACTCTCTTCTTCACATAAAGACTTCGTATGGCTTCAGAAGACTTGGAATGTTTCATGTTTGCAATGTATTTATACTGATTGTGTATGATTAGTTTGTGCAATAAATACCTGTTTAGTATCTGCATTTGCCCGTGTGTGTGTTTATATTGTTCAGAAAAGGGTACGTTTAGGGCAGGGGTGGGGTTTGGTGCTCCATTAAAACCAAAAAAATTAATTATAAATTTATACATGCATGCGAACCATTACATTAAGCCAAACAACTGAAAACTACTGAGGACCCCCTTACGTCGAAATGTGCCTGAAAATGGGTACAGAGTTGGATTGAGACTGTGTTGTGTAAGAAGTTATTAGATTAAAATATTTTCTCAGAGAGAGCACAGATACTTTGCAGAGCTTCAGATCTTATTAGTGAGTGAAAGTGACTTCATTTCCTGTAACTTCCACAATTCTGAGAGATAATTCCACCAATTTACAGTAAAGGTAAAATATTGCGTGGGAACAGAGTTGACACAAGATTTTGGGACACTTTTTCTAAATAAATTTTTTTTTTTTTAATAATTTAATGTTTTAGAATTAAGTAAGCAAATATTTAGGGCTTTAATAAATAAAATAAATAAACTGTTGCCAAAAGAAAAGTACTATTAAATATTTTGATTGAACATTGATACGTGATAGAAAAAAAACACTGACTAATGCAAACTCATCATGATTTTTAGCTATTTAAGACACTTTTAAAATTATATTTGTATGGA
Organism: Enteromius paludinosus; assembly: GCA_032361165.1. Taxonomy (NCBI): domain Eukaryota; kingdom Metazoa; phylum Chordata; class Actinopteri; order Cypriniformes; family Cyprinidae; genus Enteromius; species Enteromius paludinosus. Next base: position 2,314,865 of record JAUMHQ010000296.1, on the reverse strand, counting down.
CTGCACATCTTGTAATGCATAACAATTAGTAAAGAACAATAATAAATAAAAAAAAAAAAAAAAAAAAAAAACATTTTAAAAAAGTAGAAAAAATAATGGCTTTGTTTTTGTGGGGACACCAAATATACACGACAAGAGAATAGAATCACCCACATATACAGTATATCATTATTATTTTTTTGTTTGTTTTTTGCATGAAAAAAAGTTTTTTATTATTCTGAATATATATATATATATATATATATATGATTAATTAATTAATTAATTATTTATTTTTTAACAGGAACTGCTCATATGTATGACTCTGTTGATGCAATTAATAAAGACATAAGCACAGGTAACTAATGATGTTACAGAAGTTAATTTTTATGTTGATAATTCACTAAAGCAGTGGTTTTTGTTTTCAAATGATTCAAATCTAAATACATTTCAAGTCCATCTTTGTTTTACATTTTCTTGTGATATTTTAAAACAAATGTTATTAATTTCTTGTTGTTCACTTTAGATACTGACATCACCTATGCTGAGATTGAACTCATGTCTGCAGAGAAACAGAGGAAAAATAAAGAAAACAAAGGTACTGTAAACTGTAGCAAAAGTCTCACCTCTTATGGTTTTCTGATCATGACAGTAGTGTAGCAGAGATAAAGACCTCTGGGGTGAAAGCCCCTTTGATTTTTTTTTTTCTGATATTAATGTAACTGTTGGCATCTCTTAGGGAAACCTAGTGAATGTTCTGACACTGTTTACTCTAAAGTGAAGCTGGTGACCAATCAAGGTGAGTCAAAGTAAAAATATCAGTCACAATTCACAAAGAGCCACTCAAAACTGCATCTAAAAGCAGCATTGAGAATATAAATAAAATTATATATATACGAAAATTAAAATGTGCATTTTAGCTTTTTATATTTATTTCTGTATTCTCAGGTGCTGGATTTAATGATGTGACATATTCTTAGGTCAAATAAATGCCTGGTGGAAAAATGCCTGGTTTCTTCTTACTGTTGTGAAAGTTTCAGTTTCTCTTTTATTTATCTGCTAAATGTATAACAGGGTTTCCATGGTTATGAAATTGGGATTTCTGTAACTTATAAAAGTATAGTGAATGTTGAATTTTATTGTCTATAACATTTCATTGTTTATAAATACCTCTATGTGAGTATAATCTTTAGATTTTAAAACTAAAGACTTCTTTTGACTTCTGCTGTAGCTTGCATATTGTTCTTAAAATAATTGTTCACAGTTTTGATTATAAACTGTATGGCTGTAATGTTTATACTTAGTCTTTATTGCAATAAAGCTTCTTATTCACAGCTTCCTCTTTAAACATCCAAAATGGAAAATAGTTCAAAGACAATCTTTAAAGCTTAGTCGAAAAACTTATTTTGGTTAATGTGCAAGAGATCTTGTCACATTGATGAAGGCAGCAAGTCTTTTTTTTTTATCTCCTGCTTAAATAAAGAGATTTGTGAGTGCAGACCTTGAGTAACATTTCATACACAGATTGGAAAAAGATCCCCAGACACAGTGTAATTACACATCAAGTCAGGTCAAAGTGGATAAAAGAAAAAGGTGGGTAAAAGTGTGCAAAAAGGTGCCTTAGAATGGAAAATTTACCTTGGCATAGTTAAGAGACATACCCTGAGTCTCAAACACCCCTGTCTCATCCTTGTGTAAATCACAGGCTGTGACATAACAGTCAGGATCACTAATAGTTGCGCCCCCAATATTTGCATAACATAACCCGCCCATGTTCTTGGCACACCACCAGAAGTTCTTTCAGTGGAATGCCACGATCAGTGTTGTATAAACTGACTCTGAATATCCCTGTTTATAAGTGTTTGAACCTTTGTTTTTTCTCCTTATGTTAAACGTTCTTCTGATATGTTTCTGAGTTCAGGATTAAAGACGGAAAGAAAGAGTAAAGAGAAACGTCTCGGTTACGTATTGTAACCCTTGTTCCCTGAAGAAGGGAACGGAGAAGTCACGACGGTGACCGACGAATAGGAATCTCGCTTCGAGATAGCAAATCAACTCTGTGAGTATACAAACACGCCAATGAAATTGGCATATGCTGTTTAATATCCAGCTGCACCTAATCGCAGTGCGAGTATAAGTAGGTCAGCGGATTAAGCATTCATTAGTTTTTTGCCGAGGAGCTGAACCAGTGTTTACGGCCCCCTAGTGGCGGTACAGATCCATGGCGACGGGGCTTGACATCTCCGTTCCCTTCTTCAGGGAACGAGGGTTACAATATGTAACCGAGACGTTCCCTTTCAGTCGGTCACTCCGAGTCATGCCGGTGAGTGACGAATAGGGATCCCTATAGAAAATGCAGTGAAAACGGCCCCTTCCAGTGTCGTGTGGAAGTCTCCAAAACCCCCAGTGTTTGGTCTTTAGGCTGGGACTCGAACCACAGGATACCAGCACCTGCACTACCTAAGCAACTGGACCACTGGGACGTCTGAGAAGACGTGCGGAAGTCTGCCTTCCCGAAGGAAGTCTAAGACTGATACAAACACTCAATGCATATGGAGTATTGGAGGTGATTGAACCCTCATAGAAGCAATACTGCTGGGGAATATGTTTTTTTTTTTTTTTAACCATGAATACCACATGAGCTCCTCGAAGGGTATAACTCAAGGGGTCCCAGCCCTCTAGCCGTTCTCAGGGGTTCATTGCATCAAGGGCCTGGCACTAGATGCTCCGCAACATCCGGCTGCCGAGGGGAACGGAGGAACTCAACAGGGTCTACTGAAAAGGATGCTCCGGAGATATAACGTTGCTAAGCCGACCGAACAGGTCCTACTCCAGCTCTACAGCTCTGTTTGAGGTGAGAACTCAGGAGGATACCCAGCCCGGTCGCACAAGTTTTTTTCGTGATGCGGGAACGATTCTTACTCGACTTTCGTGAATCCACCACGAATTGACGCATCCAATGGAATCAGCGAATTTCGTTCGTGCTGGAGTTACGAAAATCACGAAATATTCGTGACCCTGACACGAATCAATAGATTTGATGCTTATTTCGTGATATTGTCACGACCTACCGTGCGACTGGGTTGGGATACCGATTCAAAACAAAGGTTATAGAACATAGCGAACGTGTTAGGGGTCGCTCAACCCTCAGCTCTACAGATGTCTGCCAGTGAGGCGCTGCGTGCTAACGCCCAGGACGAAGCTGCACTTCTTATCGAGTGAGCCCATACACTGAGGGAGCAGGGCACACCCTGTGCCTGATAGGCCAGGGTGATGGCATCCTCTATCCAGTGAGCCATCGAGCCACCGACTTTAAGGGTGGAGGGAGACAGCCTTCGCTCCAACCCTTGCTGCAAGAAGAGAAGCACAACTCTGATCGGGCATCTCCGGGGGTCCTCTCGTTGGGAGGAACACCACTCAACGAACAGGTTCCATTTCAACGAGTAGGCAGCTTTTGTAGAAGGTGCTCTCTCCAAAGAAATAGGGTCAACCACCCCTTGGGGTAGGTCACTGAGAACCTCCGCGACCCGTCCAGGGGCCAGACGTGGAGCTTCCACAGATCTGGGCGTGGGTGCCACAGGGTGCCCCGTCTCTAAGTCAGTAGATCCTTCCTCAGAGGGATCGGCCAAGGAGGGGCTGTCACGAGGAGCATGAGTTCGGGGAACCAGGACCTGGTGGGCCAATAAGGAGCTACCAGCAGGACCTGCTCCTCGTCCTCCCTGACCTTGCACAGGAACTGTGCTAGAAGGCTCACTGGGGGAAACGCATACTTGCGTAGGCCCTGAGGCCAGCTGTGCGCCAGGGCATCTCTGCCTAAGGTTCCCTCGGTCAGAGAGTAAAACAACTGGCAATGAGAGGTTCCTAGGGAGGCAAACGGGTATACCTGTGCAGCTCCGAACTTCTCCCATATCAGCTGAACCATCAGGGTATGGAGTCTCCATTCTCCAGGGAGCGCTGCTCGAGACAGCTCGTCGGCTGTCTGGTTGTAAACACCTGGAATGTGAATGGCAAGAAGCGACCTCAGATGCTTCCGACTCCAAAGGAGGAGGTGGCGGGCGAGCTGCAACATGCGACGGGAGCGTAGACCCCCTTGATGATTGATGTACGCAACGGCCGATGTGTTGTCTATGTGGACCAGCACGTGACAGCCCTGTAGGCGTCCCTTGAGACAACCCAGAGCTAGATACACTGCTAAGAGCCTGAGGCAATTGATGTGCTAATGCAGATGGGGTTCCGTCCACACCCCTGACACTGCATGCCCGTTGTACATGGCCCCCCACCCGGTGGTAGAGGCATCTGTGAACACAACAGCATGCCTGGAGACCTTCTCTAGGGGCACTCCTGCCTGAAGAAACGTCAGGTCTGACCACGGGGAGAAGGATAGGCGACAGGCCGGTGTTATCTGAACCCGGAACGTGCCACGTCTCCACGCCCACCTCGGGACTAGATCGTGAAGCCAGTGCTGAAGCGGTCTCATATGGAGCAGTCCCAGCGGAATCACTGCTGTAGCTGCGGCCTTATGCCCCAGGAGCCACTGAAATTGTTTCAGTGGAACCGCTGTCCTACGTTTGAACGAATTCAAGCAGTCCAGCACCGAGCGTGTTCCTCTGTGAGGCGTGCTGTTTGTGCGACCGAGTCCATACAGAGAAAAGAGATTCTCTGCACCGAATAATAATGTATACAATAATGTAACAAATTATGCTAGCATTGACATAAAGCAAAGCACATGGCACACAGTTTTCAGAGAAGAACTCTGGAAAATACGACAGGAATGAGATGCTCTTTAGCTTACTGCAGCACAAGCCGCGGTTCAGCTGTGCGCGGCAAACGCTGGCAGTGTGACGGTGCATTCATACGGGGCGTCAGCGTCAACGCTTCCCATTGACTTTGAGTGGGTGAAGCCAATCAGCCAATCAGGATCGCCCTATGCAAATACAGCAGCCAGGCTGTTCATCCTGTTCAAGAGCAGCAAACTGTCTAATTTGCTAATTTGGGAGCCGTTCTATCTGTTGTTCTTTTTTTACTATGCGTGTTTCACACAGATGCACACAAATTAGCTTCTTTTAGTTCTTTTGAACGGCTCTTAGAAAAGAACGGATCGCCAAGATCCGGATCCCCTCAAAGAGCCATAAATCCCATTACTAGGCAGCAGTGGGACGCCGAGGCAGGATGTGACAAATAGCCTCCGTCTGCTTCTTGGCGGCGGAAAACTGGGCTAAGGTTTCCACCGTTTCGCCGAAGAGGCCGGTCTGGCACACGGGAGCGTTCAAGAACCAGGTCTTTTCCGCATCTCGCATGTCTGCCAGACACAGCCACAGATGGCGCTCTTGGACCGCTTCTGGGCAATAAAAGGTGCCCTCCACGATTGAGTGAGCTCATCATGCACCTCCGGGAAGAATGGCTCCGGGGTGGGACCCTGTGCACCAGCACAAGCCACACCGAGGTACCAGTCATCCAACTGGGAGGGTTCGGGATGAGGTGGAGGATTCCACTCAATCCCGACCCCAGCGGCGGCCCAGGAAACCATAGTCACAAGCTCTGGATCTGCATCGTGCACAGTGGAATGTCCAGTGGACGCCACACTGGCCTCCGCTTCATCTCCAGAGTCGAACTCTCCTCCCGATGCGGATTGTATTTGGGTGTGCTCAAACATAATTACAACATTTCCCTCTCCCTCTGCAATGCCACACTAGCTTATAGGGTAATCAGATAGGCTAATTAGTCATTGTAAAGACAGCCGGTCATACGTGCTTCTCCCGAAATTTGCTTATATCTACAGTAAACATAACTTAATGTACAACCCTTGTCTCTGTGTATAATAAACAGTGTTCATGTGGTTGGGTTTGTTCTGTTTCAGCTCCACCACACTAACCAGTAAAGTTTCATAATAGCAAATATTGTTCAATTTGACACAGAACGACTCTTGACAACATTTCAGTAGAAAATCTTCAGGAAAAGTTTGACCTTTTTTTTAAACATGCAACAAGATTATCAAAAACATCAATATATTTTCTGTAACACATGAAGTACATTGTATATTTTTAATCTGTTGTGAAGTTTCTAAAGATGTGACTGCAGCAGGTTTCTGTCTTGAGTCTTGAACACAGTCTGTGTCTTTACCTGTCTGTCATCATTCAGTCAGTATGAAGCTCAGTCAACTTCCTCTTGTTCTCTGTGAGTATTATTTTCTCTATGTATTTCATCTATTTTAATATGTTAATTACTGTTATATTATAAAAAGGATCAAGTTATTTAGTTGTTTTTCTTTTGTCTTTTTCTCTGTAAGTTTCGAATCCAGCTATATAGTCCAGGAGATACTATATGAGAGAAAGATGAGTTTGAGAGATGAAGTGTGCAGTAAGTGTTGTTTGTGAAGAGAAATACTTTGTTTAGTTGTAGATAGTTGTATATTATAAATAATATAAACAATATAAACAATAATTTAAACAATAATTATTAATAATTAATAATAAAAATTATTAATAATAATTATTTATACATTATATATTTATACATTTCCCTTAATGAGCTAATATGCTACAATAAACATCATTTAAATGTTGATGTTATCCAGCTCTGATTAACTTTGCATTTTTTCATGACCACTCTTCAAGCCTAGTTTGGTCCACTTTGGACCGAGGTATTTGATGTGCTGAAAATCCCTGGCCGCTGGCCAATAAGGAAGCCCTGATAAGGCCCAATCAAGCCCTGGAAGTGACTGTGAAAACAAGACTGGCCCTTCCACACATTGGCATGCTGCTTTTGGCTGGACTGTGTAAACACGGCTTTTGTTCCCACCTTCCCCCTGACCTCATTGGAAACCTTAGATTTCCTTACCAGCAAATCACAAAGAATTTTATAATGCTTTCAAAATAAATAAATAAATAATAATAATAATTCTTGAAGACATACATTCTCTCTTCTGTCTTGTTGCTTATATAATCAGTCTATGTATTCCATCTTTATGGTCCAACATAATGAGATGTTTATAATTTGTTACTAATTGTCTTTGCTCCCAATTAATTAATGTACGATTGGATGCTCTTTCTCCATAAAATCAGTAGCGTCTCCCTAGTTGTGGAGATATTTAAGATGAGATTTAAGTTCTCATGAATGTTCAAATGAAGACACAAGCCTGTCAGTTAAAATTATAATTTTATGCTAAATGTAAGATGTATGTGATGGATGTCATTATGAGAGGGACTTGGTAAAAAGTGATGGTAATGTCTTCAGGCATGTATTTTAATTAGACTGGCTGGTTAATACCTAATCGTATTGTTTTGTTGTACAGAAATACCAATGCCCAAAGTGACCATCAAACATGTTTAAACATCTATTTAGAGGAAGTCACTTTCTTCACAAAAGACTGAATGGTATACAGTTTCTCTAGAGGCTGGACATTCAGCTAAAACTACATTCACTGGAACTCCTTCATCAGGTAAGTTATAATGTGTTTCAAGTAATCAAATCTGAATAACAGGTTACATACAATGAATCCTATTTAAGTGAGAATGTTGTTTAAAGCTGTACTGTACTGCTGCATTGAAATCTATTGTTGCATTTCCCTCCTTTTAATTATTCTTCATTTGTTAGTTACTACAGTAATCATCCTCTATAAAACCTGCATGTCTATGTAAGACTGAAAACAGGATGGGAGGCAGAGAGCTAGAGAATCCTGACCACAAAACATCCATTGTTTTTCAGCAGTTATTACAATCACTTTTTAATGTTAATTCTTATTGGATAGCTACATTGCACACTATTTTGAGAATTGTATAAGCAGATGCTTGGACAATACATTTTGAAAAAGCTTTACCACAGAACATTTAAAGGAAAATAATCTAACAGGTAATTTATCCAGCAGTGAATAGGAGCTCCTGGTTAGAGCTGAACATGGTTATTGTTTTATATGGAACTAGTTTTGTCCATTTTCACTCTATACAGACTTGCACATCCTTTGCTGAAAGACCACGAGTAATCTCTAAAATCAGAGGAAATGATAGATGAATGGAACTGATGTACAACCACTAAACACAATTATAAACCTAGAGTTCACAAAAAAATGATTTCTTCAAATCTGATTGGTTAATCAAAATGTTGATCCAGGAACATGTCTCACTTGGTAAAAGGTTCTACATACATCTTTATAATCTTCTCCCTTGTGTTCCAAGAACTTCTCACACAGTAGTTTGTGTGTTTTAAACGGAGTTAAGGAAACCCTGCCTATAAACACACAGCAACAATGAATGAGACAATCCTGAAAAAGCTTGTGTAAGAAAGTATTATTTGATCAGGACTGGAAATGGGAGGGGAATAAACCAGGATGTCTTGTTGCTGTTTTTTTTAGTTGACAGGAGCTGAACTTAAAATAGAGCAATTTAATAAGGCAGAATTTTGACAGAAAATACACTATCATAAAAAGATAGGTGTGCATGCATAATGCACTTAATGTACTTTTATTTCACACACTCATTTTGAATGTAATAAAAGGCCTATTAGGCCATTTAATAGTGCTTCTTAAAATAAACTTAAGATAATCTATGATCAGTCATTAGGACACTGTGAATATGAATTATAATGTGCTTTTAACATACTATATCTTTATAATTGGCTATATATAGCCTCTCTCTCTCTCTCTCTCTCTCTCTCTCTCTCTCTCTCTCTCTCTCTATATATATATATATATATATATATATATATAATGTACTCCAAGTGGTAACTATATAGGCTACATACTTGGAGTACTCTTGGACACATCTTTCAGTTGTTGTGTTTACTGGTCATAATGTGGTCAAGGGCGCTATTTTCACTTTTCGTTTCATTATTCAGCAGTATGGAGCTCAGTCCACTTCTTTTGCTCTGTGAGTATTTTCTCTGTATTTGTGTGGAGGTTCATTATTGTAAATGATCGAAGGATTTATTGCTGGCTCTTTTAGAATCTAGCCATAATCTTATTAGAGTAAAAGATGTTCTTGAGGAAACAATAAGGCAACTACTTAAAAGGCAATAAATACCCTACCAAAAGGCATCGGCACAAAAATGACAAATAGTCCTAATCCAAAATATGATTATAATTTAAAAGCGATAGCGAACTGGAACGCAAAGCGATATGTGCGCTCTTTTGTGATAAAAGGATTTGTTCAACATTTGTGCCCAAATGTTTCTGAATGGTTACATAGCATTCCATTCGTGCTATTAGTGTCCTATGTGAATATTTTGTGATTTATTTTCGCCAGTTTTTCTCCCTTGAAAATCGTAGCTATTTGAATGTGCCGGTGGGCAAATTATTTATGCAATATGAAATTTGTATTAGAGGACAACATTTGGCATCTAACTAAAAACCTTTCTACAGATCAGTCTTTATTTATGAACTAATTATGTATAAAAGTAAAAAACATTCTATGCCAACCCCAAAAATCTGCGTCTATTTTAGCATAATCTGTTAAATATGTAAACACAACAAACGGCATTAGTCTTAAAGTAGCCTATTTGAACATGGTGCATGGACATTTGCAATTTTCTTGTTATTTTTGTTATTGTAATGCTGAAGTATAACAAATATTAAATCCTAAACAGTAAGAAATATTTAATTAAATGTCTGGGTTGTCCTTCTATTGTGTTCTTGTATTACAGACTCACCAGTAGAGGGCACTAGGGGTTGAACAAAAAAAAACAAACCGCATAAACCAGCATCCCAGTATCAAAACAATAGGGCTAAATTTAAGAAGTTAATTAAGAAGACTTTTAAGACAACGTTTTTCAAGAATTTGAATTATTCCTAAGTTTTGTCTTAAGAATCCTAAGTAGAAAGATAAGAAAATTATTTAAGGGTTCCTTCGTTCAACCCCAAAATGTCTAGGTGATTTCATATAGCTAATAATATAATACGTAAACTTCTTGTTAAACTCATTTGTCTGAATTTCAACATTATAATATAATTATAAGCTTCTAGTCATAAAAAGAATTAAGATCCTTGGCCGATTTGAATGAAATGCATCTAAACTGGACGAAGGGGCATCAACATTTTGCCCTTTTACAAGACATAATATCATAAAAGGGAGAAAAATAATCAACAGCAATTAATCCCATGCTGTAACACTTTATTATTGCTTTTGTGTGACTGACTGAAGTTTATAAACTGCTGCTATCACTTGAAACCTGCACTTTTGACTAAGTTACAAAAACTATAGATCTCTTGTAAGATTTGTTCTGTTTGGATTATTGTAGAGACCATCATGATTTTGTTTATGTGTATGTCAACAACACATTAAACAAAATAAAATTTGTGTTTTGCCATCTTTTAAACATGGCGTCATCCTCACAATATATTACCTCAAAAACTTTCACTGAATCGATTAAATATTTTAGAATCTTTTTTTGAAGTTTCCTAAAGTTTCCTAAATCATAAAGCGTTTTGATGAACTTTTTCCACATTCATTTTTGTATGACCGTTTACCTAAGCAAATGCTCAAATTAACAAAACATTAACAAATAAGATGTCTTTTCACATTTTGAGTATTTCTCTTTGTTTTTAGTGCTGATTTCAAACATCCACTCTGGACAAGGTGAGTGAATTTAAATGCAATTCCATATCTAAATGTCTTCAGTCAGTAGAACATATCCGTTATTATTATTATTTTTTAAGTCTGTTATTTGAGATCTGTTTAGTCCATCTCCCTTCATGAGGTGTCATTTGATTCCACTAAAAGGCTGTAAACAAAAAAAAACAAACAAGATTTCAAATTCAAATTTCAAATTCAAATTTTATTTGTCACGTTCATATACATACACGGTACGACATGAAGTGAAATGTATTGCA
>JAUMHQ010000296.1:2287613-2298840 GCA_032361165.1 Enteromius paludinosus | reverse complement strand
GAAACATCATTACGCCTATGGAATGTCCCCATAAAACATGTAAACCCAACATGTGTGTGTGTGTGTGTGTGTGTTTCTCTTATTTTTTATGATGCACCAGTATTTAAAGGCTATATGAATCAGAGCCAAACACATTTAAATGCATGCACACATGCTCGATGGGTGAGAGAGGAAGGTCTTTGGAGGCAGACGCAGAAGGCTGCATTAATATTTCAGGGTTGTAACCTAGGCTACGTATATTCACACACTCTTTCTCGGTCTTTTCCCTAAGAGCTCCTACAAACACAAAAATGATTGCACAAACACACATAAAATGTGTTTAAAATCAGCCCTGTGATGAGAAACCCACCCTTTTTTAACAAATCGTTTTCATATTTTCTTTCAGTATAATGTCTAAATAAACATCCAGTATCCATTCATCTCCATCACACGCTCAGCACCTCATGACACAACACTTATCCTACACGCATCATCACTGAACTCAAAACATTGCTAAGCGTGTGAGAACTCAGTGTGTCAAACGAGAGAGTGAATTTGTGGTGTCAGTCTCAATCCGCCTTGCACGGTTCGCTTCACTTTTGCCCAGCACCGCGTCTGAGCACTGCGCTCTAAGGAAAGCAAGATTGCACTTTCAACAACCTGATTCTTCTAGAATCAAAATTAATGAACACAACAACAGAAGTACTGATGCAATAGCATGAGAGGAAAAAACGTGTATACATGACTATATCGTATACATGACTATATCGTATACATGACTATATCGACACAATCATAACGTGCCTGGCAGACTGTACTGTTATAAATATGGGTGTGTGTGAGACTGGCTGTAGTCTCTATCTCTATCTTTGAGATCACATGGTGTGCTTTAATGGCAGCTGTTGGCTGTAGTGTGCATTTTGGTGCAAAGCGGGTCAGTAGGTTTCTGGCTTTGCTCTCCACCGCAGACTCAAAGACACCAACCCTGCTATTTATGAAAGCAAGATCTAAAGGCCCACCTCTGCCTCCATGTCTCCACAGTGGTTTGAAAATCAATATCCAGCCCCCAGTTACCACAAATCTCTTCAGATAAGAAAACATAAAAAAAAAAAAACATTAGAAGTAACAGGTAAGGTTATTCTTAAGAAGGAATTTCCTAACATAAAGGGGTTTGTTGCAACTGCCCACAGACACATTTTTGTAGTTTTGCTACCTACAACCTCAAACATGTCAAGTTAGACGTGACTTGAGTGACATTTGAGATGTGTGAGGCAGCAGTTAAGCGAAGAGCTCACTGCAGATGAGCCAATTTTCAATGGTCATGTACCAAATTACACACTTTATGTGGTCTTGTGGCTCATTCAAGAAGTGCAAGAGACAGTAGGGTGTCGATTCCCATTTTATTCTACTCAAGATGACACCATTCTTAGTGCAGCCTTTTGTGACTACGGAAATGATGTGATCTCACCATCAGTCTACCATACCATGATCCATTCAACATAAGAGCAATATTGATATGCTCTCCCCTTTTTTAAGCTATTTTAAATGATTCTGGAGCTCATTATTAACTTAAAATAATAATAATAATTACTAATATTATGTTAATATATTGCTGTTGTGATTATAACGTGCATATAACAGTCCAATAAAAATCATTATTATTTTTTTTTTGTATTTTATTTTTTTTATTGTATAAAATTTTGCACTAATGTATGATTTATAATTGGTAAAAAAAAATTCTTGAATCCAACTTTCCAGAAATTATTTTTATTTACCATATTTTCTGGTTCGCCATCATTAAACATGGATGCTGTCACGCTGAACCTTTATTTAAAGATATTTTAAATAATTTTATATAATAATGTTAAAACAAAAAGGACAGAACACTTTCCTGTACAATGCCATATCTTGCAAAAGTAGGCCTACTATTTAAAAAGCAATGTTCAGTCTTACAACACAGAAGCATTGCGCATATAAATCATTTTGCAAGCTATGACCTTGCCGTAAGACTTTAGTATACCAGTTCTCACCATTAACTATTAATACAACTATTACACTATTAGCATGCCTGTTATTAACTATTATCGGCTGTTATATATTATATATAAAGCACATATTATATGCATGACCATATTCTACATTCCTAATAAATACCTAAACTTAACAACTACCTTATTAATTATTAATAAGTAGCCAATCAGGAGTTCACTGAGCACAGATTGGACCTTAAAGTAAAGTGTGACCGACCTTGCTGAATGGGTCTTATGTTGAAAACCATTGAGCATTTGGGACACAGTCTATACGTCTTTCTGATCATCAACACTTACACTTTTTATTCCCGACACCGTTTCATTTAACTGTGGTCTTTGCGTTCGGTCATGACACCACTAGCTACAACATAACACTCAACCATTAATAAATACCAGCCACTTACAGCAGAGCGGCAACAACGTACATTAGAATGTCAGCAGAATAATGCTAGGTGGCAAGATCCTGTTCATAACACTCACACAGCAAAACATGCTCAATAAAAGCTTGCCAAACCAGACAGGTAACTTTTTGTACTTTCCAGGGAGAAGGAGACCACTTAGCCTATTACCATGTCAATATGCAAACAACATCTCCCTCTGTAGTATCTGCAAACCAGCATTTTAAAGCCATCAATGTCTGCTTTTGCAATCTCAGACTGTGTTTAACAAAAAAAAGAAGTCACCCAGCGAAGGCGTTGAGTCTGAACATACACATGTCTTGTTTGTCTTGCCTTTACTGCTGAAGTATTTGGGTCAGTCAGACTGCTAATCCATTAAGCACGATGAACAAGTCACAGAAGAAATTCAACACACTGCTTTTACAAGCACAGCGGGAATGTTAAACATTTTCATGCTAGCTTCGTAATCTCACCAATGGACCATAAGAGAGCACACCGCCTCTCTAAAAACAAAGCAGCATCTAGACTAGACAGAGCTCGAGACGATATTTGGAGGCATAAAGTTTGCAGAGGCCTACAGATAATGCACATGACCTAGAAATCTCATGTCACGTTCTCCTATTCAGTCCTACATTAATGCAGATCAGGTGACATTATGTCATAAAGCTCTGCATTTTTGATTCAGACTTATGATCTATTCATCTCACCAGATGTTCGAGCACGGCTGTCACATGTGAGGTACATGAAGAAATCATTAACCCCAACAAAAATGAGACAACACCAGATTAAAGTTTAGTGTATGACTGTCCTTTTGCCATTTGTGTTGGTTGCAAAAAAGGCTGATCATTTTTTCAAACTAAGGTCCAGGGACCCCTAGGAGGGGAACCAAGCTGTATTTAAATTTTCAGAGAAATAAAATCTGCATTTGTTATGATAATAATGTTGTAATAGTAAACGTGACAATAATATAGCCTAACCTTAACACTTATTTATATATCCTAGTGTAGCCTATTCTTTATATTTCAGAAAGGTAATTCTTCGTATCATTTTGAGGCATTGCCCCCATTTTACTCTTCAGTACTCCAATTTCTGACATTCCTAGAGAGAACTGCTAAGCAGTGTTTTTCATAACTGCAAACAGTTTGGGGTTATTAAAAGTAGTCCCTGGTTCAAAAAAGTTTGCTAGAATGCTCTGTTTCTGCTTAAAATATAATCACTTTCTGCAAACTCCAAGCACAGTTCTAGACCCAAAGACTTCCTAACGGCTGAGGACAGAATCATCGAATGTGACTGAACGAAAATGTATCTGTAAATATCTAAAGAAACGCTGACACCTTAATACTTCTTGAATGGAGTTTTACAGATCATTTTGCTGAGCTTGCCATATTTGCAGTGCTACGATTTCAAATTTCAAAAAAATAAAAAATTCACTTGTCAGAGACTACGGCTGGCAAACGTTGCACTAAAGAAACCCTTACAGGAAACGCTTGATCTGCACATAAACTCTCTACATTTGCAAACAAGTTCATGTGCTAGCCTGGAGTAAATTTGCTCTACTTTTCACATAAGTCACAACGCGCATTGAGGAAAAAGAAATGGCTAAGATACAATTTTTGCACTGAAAAATATTCTCTATAATCTTAGGCTCTTCATTATTAAAAGTCATGGCATTTCTGCTTCAGTCAAATGTTCACAAAAGATCTTAAATGTCTAACAACGGCCTTTACTCTTGACTATATTGCGCAGCCTCTTCTACCATATTGCTTCATTAAATGCTGTTAGCTTAAAGTAACAGATAATGCTCCTCACGATCTGTGGGAACTCTTATCAGATTTAGACTTACACAAGCACACATTAAGACCACATCTGTAAGCAGGAAGACGTCTTTAACTTACAGTGATTAGCTTTGTGACTAACAACATGCAGGTCAAGTCACAGAGATGTTCTTGGATGAATAGAAATCATCAACAATTTCCCTCCCACTCAGTTACCAAAACACCAAAGAGACAAAATGTCCTTCAGCTTGGGATGAACGTTACAGCAGTCTTACCCAATTTGAGCCTTTTGCTTGGACTTGGATGACGTCACAATCCGGGCCTTCTTGGAACTCTTATCCTTGCCCCGGGACTTGGAAGAACCGGCCCTGTGACTGCGGTGCTGCGACGAAGAAGACGGGAAGCTTTCTGGACTCATGACGCGTGGAATATTTTTCTCTCCCCTCTCTCGTGCTTTGGCGATGGCCTCTGAGATGATTCGATTGGCCTTCTGTTGTTTATCATCCGAAAGGGGCGGCTCCATCTGCTGTTGCTGCTGCTGCTGTCGCTTCTGTGCCCGCTTCTCTGACACGGATATGAATGAGGATGATGAAGAGGAAGAAGAGGAGCTGCTCTTCACTGGTGGGCTGAGTACCCGCGGCTGGCTGCTGGGACCATTAGTGTTCTTAGGAGGCTGTGAGAAAACGAAAAAAAGAAAGAGATTAGCATTTAAACAAGATTTGAACGTTCTCCATAGGATCTGCTTCATCTAGAACTGTTGTGTAGGCAGGACTGTACAGGAAGCCAATATATAGGCTTCTATTTCAGGATTCGGTAATTCCATATGCTAAGCCCATGATGAACAATACACTATTTAAGATACCATGACGCCATGTAGACTAGTCTGACGATCAATGTAAGAGTGCTAATAGACAAGAAACAAAACGACGAGCTGAATTCAACAACCAGAACATTACTCCTCTAGTCATGACCTAGAAAACTTGGACTCAAGCGGATGTAAATACTTTAATAGGTTTCTTATTAAGGGGGACAAAGTCAGTACAGTGAAACAGTTACTGCACATACAATTAGACATTTCTTCATGCTAACTTAAAGCACAAGAACCTCACTCCGAAACACGGCCTCCAAAGACATGCCAACAAACCAGAGTGTGCGAAATCACTCACAGGCGGGGTATGAAGTTAACAGCCGCCACCAGTCAAATGCTGGTAGTTTTACACACAGTGGCAGCTAATTTTGCTCATCTATGGTGGTTCGCTTATAACATGCATTGCAAAAGCAAAGCTGATGCATGATTTTAATGTTTGATTTGTTATTGTTAGTGTCGAATCTAAACTGGGCTCAAACAGACAAAACAACTTTGTAAATGGAAAGTTAACAGAGGTTAAATTTATAGCTAAGGCAAAGCAAGCAGAGACAGATTTTACATGCAGATAGCTCGTTTTTTCTGATGCACATCGAAGTGAAAGGAATTATATAAATAAATATAAAAACTTATTAAGAACTTGTTTTGATAATTGAATGCAGCGCTTGCAATCAATTGTAAGAAAGGGGTCTAAAGGTGCACTAAAATGTCAGAGAAGACAGTAATGCATCAACAGGGAGAAGTCTGTCTTTTCACCAGATGATCAATTTATATATATATATATATATATATATATTTTTTTTTTTTTTTTTTTAAGTATGCAAGGATGAACGGCTAATATAATAAGATCACTACGTTCATTCAGAAAATCGATTTTCATTTCATGCTGATTTTAATTGAAGTGGAACAAAAGAAACCAGAGACCATGTTCGAGCAAAAACACATGCTAAGAAAAATGAGTCTTTGTCCTTTGTTTTCCAAATCACAGATTGGAAATGGGGGGAAAAAAATCAGGCAGGTTAAATTGGGAATTTGCCAACCATTTCACCCAGTGGGCAAAAAAATTAATTACACACTTTGTTGACAAGCAAAGAACATTTCTAATTGGCTAGCTTACTGATTGGCTTAAACATCTTACTCCCCTGATTCTTTTTTGCAGGGCTGATACTGAGACAGGTGTGATTTCTCACAACACTAATTTCAATGAAGCCTGTCAGGTTGTACAGATACTTGTGCTTACATCAACTCAAATACGGTCCGAGTGTTCGGGGTAATTCTTGACCCAGCTCAATACTGGTTGAAAATGTAATAAGCACACTAGTTACTTCATGACCTCTCCAGCAGACTAAATGTAAGAGGATGTCCAAGACAAAATTCCTTGGAGATCCCGTTCTCCTCTGATTGTTGCTCAAGCAGTGCAGCATGGTTATGCCCGAGTCCACCCACACATACTGGATGACAACATGGGAAATCCTCCATCTTTGAACTGCTGCATCATCAATGTTCCTATTGCCTGGGTTTCATAATATCCACTGCTATCCATTCACGTGGCCAAGCCACTATAGGGGAACATAAAGGAATGGTTTGGCTGAATACACAGGCAATCGCAGCACACCACTGGGGCTGCACACACTCACATATTCACCATTTTTTTTAACTGGTTTAATCATCTAAACATGAGAGATATCATTAGTTAGCATAAGGTATAGGGGTGTTAATAAGTCACAGTTCATCAGAACGACATCACACCCTGAGCAAAGGTCAAGAGACAAAATCTTCAACCTGAGAGCTCGTCTATTCACATTATCCACCCCTCACCCCATGAAATAAAAAGACAGTCATGTATAATTCACGGCACGATCATATAGCAGGCCGAGACATGCCAACTTTTATTATTCATGCCTGTTTCGCTGACATGCATCTCCTTGTTCCCTCTCTTTCTTGCCCTCTTTTTTACTCAGAAAGCAGCTAAAGTGAGTTTGAACCCCGTAAAAAGGAGAAATAGATCTTATCTTTTACTTTATTTGGTTTAATGTTGCACGCTCGCTCTTTATAAATATGACACGCGGCCAGGGCAATGTTCCAGTCATGCCAATAAAGCTTTGTTGACTTAAAAAAAAAAAAGAGAGACAGAGAGAGAGACAGACATAAAATCGGATCACCCGGCCTGTGCTTTCCTGATGGCTAAATAAAGGGAATTATCTGGAAAGAGTGAAACAAAAGAAAAGAGAGTGGGGGTGGATTATAAACACTAACTCATTTGGTGGCTAAACATGAGCCGGAGAGCAAAGCAAGCTCTCGCGAAATATTCACACTAATCCATTCAAGGCATAAAAGGGGTAAATCAGCAGGAATGGAGAAATGGAGAAAAGCTATAGGGGGAAGGCGGGAGATCATATGTGAGAAAATGAGTAATAGAGAGAATATGACGTGAGAGAGAGAGAGAAAGAGAGAGAGAGAGAGAGAGAGGGGGGAAAATGCAGCAAGCCGTGAGCACTGCAGCTATGTAACACAT
Source organism: Enteromius paludinosus (assembly GCA_032361165.1). Taxonomy (NCBI): domain Eukaryota; kingdom Metazoa; phylum Chordata; class Actinopteri; order Cypriniformes; family Cyprinidae; genus Enteromius; species Enteromius paludinosus. The sequence continues at coordinate 2,291,278 of JAUMHQ010000296.1, read as the reverse complement.
CTATAAATAACTGAAATTACAGGCTGCCAGCGCCGCAGCGATTTCAATCCCTCTCCACGCTCAGGTCACCACCGTCTCGGCTTAGAATGAAACTATGTTGAAGCAGAAACGTGCACGCCGCGCTGCCACACAATGCCACATGTGGCACATCCTACTGCGCCTCGGCAAATGAAAGCAACTAAACAGGAAGAAGAACCGACAGAGCCAGAGAACAGTCAGTCAAGAGCTAGATAACACAGCATGGCCTGTTAGCACACAACGAAAGAATAAGAAATGGAGAGAAACAGTTAGCACAAGATGGCGGCGATTGTGTAGCCTGCCGCATGAGCCTGTAGCTGTTCAGTTCCTGCCAGCCCCCTCCCCCACCCTTCCCTCCTCCTCCTCCACCTCCACCTCTCTCCACCCCCCACACACAAACACACACGCGCTCGCTCGCTCGCTCACTCACTCACTCACCCGTCCTCTCGGCCTGTTCACCGTTGACATGTTTTTTCTTTTCTTCTTCCCCCCTCTTCCCTCTCTCCAACCGCCAACAAAAGCCTTGCCCTTTCGCCGTTTTTTTTTTTTTTTTTTTTTTGCTCTCTCGCTCGCTCCCTCCTCCCTTCTCTCTCTCTCTCTCTCTCTCTCTCTCTCCCTCTCTCTCTCTCTCTCTCTCTCTCTCTCGCTCACTTTCCCTCTCTCCCTCCCTCCCCCGGCAGGTCCGTGGCTGAAGAAGCCCTGTTCACCTCCTCCTCCTCCCCTGGCCGGGCTGCATGGAGCCGCGCTTCACGGAAAACGAGGGAATGAGGAAGAGACAGACGAAGCAGCCACGCTGGTCCGGGATTCTCTCATTCTGCTGCGCTCAGCTGAGCTCGGTCTATTCTTTTCCCTCCCTCTCTCGCTGACTCTTTCTCATCGATTCCCTCCGACCGTCCGTCCGTCCGAGAACAACTGTGCTCGATCTCTCCCGGCCGTCGTTTTCTTGTCCTCTCCTGTTTACACACACACACACATGCGCGCACATAGACCGTCAAGACTTCTTGTTCCTCTTCCTCCTTTCACATGCCAGACGAAGGTAGGATTGCTAACACAAAAGGTTTTTTGTACTGGCTCAGTTGGACGCTCTGTAGCTTGTTTTCCTTATTTCCACTTGTTTTTTTTCCCTTCCTTTTCCCTCATTCCCCTCCCCTCTCTTAGGCTGGGGTGTGTGCGGCGAGCAGGAGACACGGACGAAGCAGAGAGAAATGAAAGCACAAAGCAGCAAAACGCATCAGCATGAATATTAGAGATGTCGTTAAAATCCGGACTCGTTTTTCTCTCTCTCTCTCTCTCCCTCCCTTGCTCACTCACTCTCTCTCTCTTTAGATCATTGTAAAACAGGAGGTCCAGTAGAGGGTGCTAGCTGTTATTACATTAACTTTCACAACTTAACCCCAAAAATACTGAATTTCTCTACTTGCCAAGCACAAAATGCACAACAGCGAGTGTTTAAGGAAATTAATACACCCACAAATATATTGAACAGATAATGTGTATCAAATCAGCGTTGTTTTGACCTAAACAAGGACAATAAATCACAATTATGATTTAAAATAAGGCATAATCGTGCCAGTGATTCAAGCCCATACACTCGCATACAGAAGAGAGGGCAGGTGGCATGAGTTCATGTGCTGCTGCCTGGATAACTCACAGGAAGTGACAACAGATACTCAAGGGGAAATGAGGTCGTGCCCTGACTTTCCCAAAGTGTGACAGATTGGCCATGTGCAACTGTGCACGTGCACTGCAACAAACCACTTGAGCCCACGCATACACACACAGCAAAAATGAAAACAAATGTCGGCACTATGAAAAAAAAAAAACCCCAGAAAGGATGAAAAACACGTATTTATGACACCCCAAATAACATGTCAGGCATATAACCGCATGGTGTGTTATGACTATCTACTGAAATCGCACACAAAACTGGGTCATCTTAGCCTAAGAATCTTGTGGAGTTGCAAAGAGATTAGCTGTGGTTAAGGCGAGCCTTGAGACTGGAGTAAGATCAACTTCTGCAAGGTTAAATTAAGGCAAGACAATACATGCGAACTGACAGTCATCTGAAACACTCCTTCTCACTAGGTGGCACATAAGTGTAGCTGCATCTCTGTTGGTGCATGTGAATGTTCCTCTTCCGGCAGTATGCTAGCAACAATAACATGGTTTACGCAGTAGGCTTTGTGTGACAGAGAGAGAGATAACAAAACAGAGACAGAGGAAGAAAGAAAAATAAAAAGACAGAGAGATAACAAGGCCTTGAAGTTTGGACTGGTGGAAACCACTCAAAAACCCCAATAAACACCTTATATGATCATCTATTTCCATACAAATACATAAATAAATGAAAAATCATAATACAAAAATAATATAAATTATAATAATATAAGTAACATATGCCCAAATAAATTATAGAATCTAAAAAAAATTATAAAAGTAATTACAAAGTAAAAACTTACTCAGTCATTGACCGTACTCCTGTCACACGCTCATGTTTTATGGTGACACTTCATAGGTGCATTTTTTTTTTTTTACTGTACAATCTGTTTTTTTATCCCCTTTTCCTACCCCTACTCCTAAATCTGCCCACTTGCACAAAACATTCAGCTATTTTAGAGATTTAGACAAAAAATAAATAAATAAATATATAAATTAATTCTATGTGATTTATGGGCTTGTTTCCTCATAGGAACCAAAAATGTCCCCTCAAGGTCAAAATTTACTGCTACTAGACTTGAGGAGAACCCAAAATGTAAGGAATACCAAATACACATACACATACTTTAAATATGCCTTCTAGCGGAGGTAGTTTAAGAGAATGTGGTAATTTCATATTTCTTCATTACTAAAAGCTTTTTGACATTTTTAATTTGTTACTAATTTTTCTGTGTAACTCGTACTTGAACATGAAAATGCCTTCACGAGAGAATAACCTACAAGATGGAGAACATGTGACAGAAAACAAAGAAAGAGTGTGCTTGTATACTGTAGGGAGGAAAACAAAGCAAAAACCATCTCTACCCTATGGCAACCAAACGGTTAATATGTAAATAAGATGAAATAGCAGCACCAAGATATTGGGAGGAGTTCAGCTCGGCATAAGAGAGAGCAGGAAAGAGAGAGAGAGAGAGAGGGAGGGAGAGCTCTATTCCTTCAGTTCTCCATCTGCGCAACTTATTTACAAAACCGCCCACTTTCAGACCTCCTATATTAGGTGGATATTTTTCAAGGATATTTCAAGCCTGTGTGTGGTAAATGCTTAAGCCACCATGGAAGAAACACATTAAAATGAATGTGAACTGTACTTCTTGATCTGTACAGAGCAATCTCGACATATTGTGCTCCTTTTACCAAGGTAGGAGCTACAGCATCCTCGAACATGACCAATCCCTTTTTCTTAGTGCCTGCAAGTATTCCAGACATTCTAACATTTCTAATGACTCAAATTTCACTATCTTATCAATGCATGCAGAAGCAGAAAGGTGCTAATAGCTCAGAATATTTCTGTCGTTATTAAACATTTTATATTTTTTCCCTTAAAAAAGAAACACCTCAAAAAATGGTATGTTGTAGGGCTGGACGATATGGCAAAAATTTATATCACGATATATTTCTTCATTTTGGTCGATACGATATAATTCCGATAT
>JAUMHQ010000296.1:2274433-2287513 GCA_032361165.1 Enteromius paludinosus | reverse complement strand
ATAGTAATATATTTCTGCTGCCATGTCCAAACCGAACTTTTATTTTGACGGCTTGCCATGAATACCTTTACAGTTCTGTGTGCACATGATATGATGATAGATTTACTCATTTGCTTATTGTGTAAAATGATATAAATAACATAAGGCTATTTTACGCACTTCTGGTCAAACACACTGGCTAGTGCTGCAGTCTTAGTGGCTCACTGACGTTGATGAGATTAACCCCCTTAGGTATCGAAAGTGGGTACTGAACAACGAGACGTTTTTCGATACTCCGTTGTATTGAGGTAATTTGGTCGGTATCTAAAAAGTATCGAACTTGATACCCAGCCCTACTAACTATAGGCTGCTTATGTTGAGGTGTTCCGGATATGGCTTTTAATTATGAGACCTTTCTGTAATCAGGCTCTCAAAAATTAATTTAGATTTATAGGCCAACATATCGGTTATCAGCTTTCATTTGTTGGTTTCAGCCAAAGTTTTCATATCTGTGTATCCCTACTCAATACTTTTGTGGAAACCATGACACTTTTTCAGAATTGTGTGATGAATTGAGAATGAAAAAAAAAACACTTTAAAATCAACAGTTTTTAATTTTATATAGGTCTGATTGTTTAATGCTTCCTCAATGAATACAATTATTTATTTAAATTTTTTTATTTGTTTTTTATCTTACTAACCCCACATTTTTTTATTGTTGTACATCGGAATGGAAGTGAATTTAAATATAACATGTAATTACCGTGTCATTTTACAGTAGTTTACCTCAAAATATCTTTTCATAATACTTCAAAGTCAAAATTGAAAATATAATTAGTTAATCCAACAGATCTAAAGTGTAACTAGACTTCTTTCTCATTTACTGTACATAGCAACCCCTTAAACACCCACAAAACCCCAGCATCACAGAGGCAACTAAAACACAGTCAAGAAAAATGCTTAACTGCCAGTCCTTTTGCTATTGATAATGAACACCCTCTGTGTGTTTAACAGTTTCTCAACTAAAGCACTTTCTACGAAACCTTATTAAATATCACACTTTCATGCACACACACACACACACACAAGTTTTCTCACTTTCATCTAGAGCTCTTACAGTCTAACACTGTAATGATATCCCTGCCCACAACCTAAAATCTGTGTCCTGCTTAGGTGAAAATGAATTACACTGTCAGGACCAGAGAGAGAGTTTAGAGTCCGTAATTAGGACTAGACTGCAGACTAATGTGGAGTACAGCAGATAGAGCTGAAGGGATGGAGGGAGGGAGAGAGAGGATTAATGAGGGAAAGCCTGATGTGTAGCATTGGTTTCCTGAACCCATTAAACGCGACGGCTATTAATGACCCATACAGAACACACCAAACCCCTCTAAAACACACACACCACAAAACACAATCCACACACACACTCACAAATGAGCATATACATTCAGGATTGCAGTACAATGATGCAGGCATGCTCAATATATCTACAATTACTCATAATGACATAAGGGTGAGTAAATGACGGAATTTTCACTTTTGGCTGAAACATCCCTTCAAACTTACATTAGGCTATTTAGCTGATGAAATGGTGTATGACTAATCATGAAGTCTGCTGCTGTGACTTCCCCAACATAACGGGTACTGGAATCCAGTGCTCGTGTGTGTGGGTAGTGCAGGGCCGGAATTTGATTGGGTGACCTAATCTGCCTCAGAGGATTACCATCAACCCACAGTCCCAGTCACTGCAGGGTTATACCCAAAAAAACCACCCTGCAAGTATGAATTCAGTCCAGATCAATATATTGCACAGTGTTTAACTATTTTATGATCAGTATCTGACAATGACAGACCATTTTCTTCAATACGTGTTCAAAATATTGGAAAACGATAAACAGAAAGAAAGCTAGATGAAGCCCTGGCATGAGGAACCCAGGAAAAGAGATATATGCAGGGGAAAGAGAAAACGAGCACACAGCAGGAAACCTCCACTAGACCTTTACACTTCTTTCATTATTTAGAGCAAAAGGGAAAGACAGCGGTGACAGAGAACACAAAACATGCCGTCAGACACACATGCAAACATTGCTCAAACACACTGAACACCATTCAGAAAAATGCTAATTCTTTTTTAAATCAAAGTACACACACACACACACACACACAAATAAAGAGGAGAAACCTTTGCCTTTGGCACTTCTGCACGTGACCAAAGAATAGAGACGCTCCGATCAGCATTTTTGTGGCCGACCACCGATTGCCAATCACTGCCGATCACAGAATGGCAGGGGAATGGGAATCTTTTATCTATAATCTAGCAGAGTTTGCACCATCTGTACAAAAGAAACTAACTCTAAATTTACTATATTGAAAATAAAAACTGTAGAAATAGGCTACAGTCAAGATCTTGAAGAACCACCAAGTGTTTATTTTAGAAAATGAGAACCTAAGGCTACTGTAGGCCATCTTTCCCAAATAAGGCAGAGTAACTTAAAATTATTCCAAACAAAGAGGGGTCAGGCAGAGCAACACACATCAGATCAGCTTTATGGGATGTAGCCTCTTAATACACAGATTACATTTTATAATTGGCAGCAAAATGTAAAACTTGTTAGACCAAAAGGACAAAACTATGGCAAGTGTTTTTTTTCTGTCATTATTATGACGTCTGATGTAGTTGAGGAACCACAACGGATAGAGGTTGTTCGTCGAGGCAAATTAATTCCATAATTCTGAACGTGATGTCTTTCCACCTCGTGCTATCCCTGCTGTACGGTTCATGTTGTTTAAATGCATCTTGCATTAAATGCATGTTGTTGGCTTCGGCTGGTTTAGTTTCTCGTGCTCGGCATATACAGTTGTGTGGCGTGTTCTAAGATGTGTCAAGTGATCAGCTTTTTTCATCTGCGCTTTTGGGGTTCACCGATCAAGCTATTTTTAGCCAATATCGGCCGATCATGATTGGTGGCCGATCAATCGAGAGCATCACTACCAAAGAAACCTGGCGTTTTGCACTTTTTACCTTTTAAGGTTTAAAATAAATGTTAGTGATTCGTAAAAAACACAAAAAAGAGCATATCAAAAGTATGTCTACTGTCTAATCCATTGTATTCATAAAACATTCATATTAAATAACTTATTACAATTTGTTTACAATAGTAGGGCCTATACATTATTTTTTCCCCAGAAATTCAGTGTTGTCCATTTTATTTTTTTCTGGAACAATAAACAAATTGAAGGCATAAAACTTGACTGCATTTCTGTATTAATCTTTTAAAATGTAATCAAATGAAAATGTAATAATTCTTTCTAGTTTCTGATCAACAGTGCAGCACAACATACATAAAATTATGAAAATCTAGAAGAAAAATATTAAACAATCATTAGAATTTAATAATAATTATTAATAATAGTGTAATATTACTGTATTAATATATAGCAGTATTATGACTATTTCATATCATGATGATTATTATTACTTAGTAAATTCTACTATACAATACTAGCATCTCTGTCACAATAACCTCAAGCCAAACATTTATTTTGTCTGTGTGTACAGGATGTTTTGAATCATATGAAACTATGTAATGCTCATGAAGTGAACTATTAGAGTAGCTCTAGAGATGTGAGAAGTTTATGTGCAGTGCTCTCATGAGACATCAGACACAGAAAACACCCTGAGCATCACATATGCATAGTTAAATAGCAGTCTTTTGCACTTCAGTATTAACAGAGAAATCCCATACTGCAATTCGACTTTTGATTTATTCATCTAATAAAATAAAAAAATAAATAATAATAATAATAATAATTACTGAAAGTGAGCAAAAATGTGTAAATGATGAAAAGAAATGCATTTAATTGATATCAGATATATCAGCACTTTAAGGAGAGCATGGTTGTGAAACAAAAGGCATTTTCTTTCTGTAAACAAAGCCAGGCAACGGTCGCTCAACTGATGAAATGCTGTGACATGTAACTGAGGCTCCTGTTTATCTACTGACCAATCAGAAACCGGCAGCTCTAACCTCCAGCCAATCAGTAACCAACGATCATCTCCAGGCCAAAAACTAATAAAAAAAAAAAAAACAGTAACCAAATCAAACACTTCACCACCAAACTGCAAACACTGAAGAAAGCTGCAACAGCATTTTCCAGCTCACACCTGTTAATCTCCTGGTGTGTCGTGTGAGTGTGAAGGGTTAAAAAGATCCAGCAGGAGATCAGACAGTGTCATCGCCCTAAACTTCTGACATTCCTCCAACCCCCCCCCTCGCGTGAGCTGAGAAAATGGCCGGCTAGCTCACACACACACACACACACAGTTTCAGATCCCAAATCTAAGCGTGTTAATCTCCAGACTCAAGTGAACTCCGCATATACGCCACAAACTTACAAACACATGCAAAGTGAGAACAACAAAGTAAAAGAGGGCTTAAGATTGAGACCTACTGTGTAGTTTGGCCTGGCAAACTTCCCACATGCTTTTTTTTTTTCTTATGACTCGACTAACCCCTCCCTCTCTCTCTCTCTATGTTCTCTCTCTTCCTTTCCTGTCCTCCCTCCCCTTCCGCTGCACAGCAAAGACCGCCTATCTATAGAAATGCTAACAGAAACCCTTCCTGTTTACCTTTAACCCCTCATGTCCCTCCCCGGATCAGTGAACGTGACGTCAGCTGTCATTCGATGCTGACCTTAGATCAGTGCTCTAGGGAGAAACAGAGCCGTCAGACTGGTTGAATGAGGGAATGTCTGTCTGTGGAAGTCGGCTGGTGGCAGACAAGAGAAACGAATGCACATGCATACAGAACTGAACTAGCTGAAGGAAAATGGGTACGAGACACTTCTACACACAGATGGGGGGCACAAGCACTCAGACATACAGTGGGAGGTGATCAGGAGTCAGGTTACAGTGCTGGTTGGAGGCTCTGCCTGACAGACCGGCCCAGTTATATAAAGCTCACAGACACAGGGTCAGGAAGCAACAAAGCAAGTTGGCCACACACAGGCACGCACTCACAAAAGAGGCGGATGCGCACACACACAGACTGGTTTTACTCACACGGCACATTCACCCGGCACATGGTAGGAGGCCTGCAAGCAAAAGCAAAAGCACACACACATACACCTTACTTCACACCACATTGGCTATTGGACGGGGGTAGACAAACTTTAGCCGTTTTCATTCTTGCACTAACACATTGCATCTTTTTCCCTTGTTTCTCTCCACACAGACAGAAACTGTGGGAAAAAAAAATTAAGCAGCATAATAGCTTACATCATTCAACACTGGAAATAACAAAGCAGTACATCAATGTTTAATCATAGAATCAATCGGATAAAACAAAACGTTTATATTAAATTAAATATAACTGTACTGTATTTTTTGCAATTTGAAATCAATTTAATTTGCAATTGAAATCCATTGTTTAAAAATATTATCTAAAATGTAAATCTAAATTAGATGTGATGCAAATGATGTATTTTAGGTATCAATATGTAGAGTACGACAGCTTTTTGAAGAGGGTACAAATAATGATTTCAATTAGAAAGCCAGAAACCAAAAAACATTGCAAGCTTTTAAATCTAAATATATTATACACTGTAATATTGTGAAATCTTATTACATTTTAAAATTGCTGTATTCCATTTGTATATATTTCCATTTATATATATATATATATATATATATATATAATTGTTGCAAATGTGGTGCTTAAAGCACATTTCTTATAATTATCAATTAATTAATTATTAATTTAAAACAGTTGTGCTATTTTTTTTACTATGATATAGGCCTATTTTTCAAGATCCACTTATGAAAAGGAAGTTGTGTGACATCATGCATATATTTACTATCCCCTACACCTACATTAATGAAACACATTGTTGTAGAATACATGTATTAATCTCTTTAAAAAAAAATCTCTTTATTTAAGTGTAACTTAAATATTGCTAGCAAAATGCATTTTGTCAAAATAGAATTTTTTTTCTTGTTTTTTTCCATCAGTGGAGAAAGACACTCTGTACTTGCAGCATCTACCAGCAGGGGCTAAATCTTGACTGGACACAACAACAAACCAATGATTCAAAGCTGTAATAGTCATTTAGATAGAAGTCACCAAGGTACAGTACAGTACATTAAGCAGCATATTTAATTCCATGTCTGAAAGACAGAAAATGTTTTCAAAATGTTCAACATGTTAAGACACCTTTAGAAAAGCAGATCCATCGTCTGGATCCCATCCAGACAGTAGGTTAGGGGGTTTGTGTGTGAATGTGAGTGATGTGGATTGGTATTTGCATCCATGTTGCTGAATGTTCATTCTGCACAAAGCAGCAGCACAAAGGGGCTCTGTTCATGCCGTCAGCCGGTCTCGCTCCCTCTCTTGGGCCCTCACGCTATCACACCACCCTGTAACACTGTGACCACCGCTGCTCTGCCCTGTCACTCATTCCAAACTGTTTTTCAAATTTTAACAGTCTTGATCAACAGAGCAGCAATCAAAATATCATTTCATACCGATTCATATTAACGGTATATAACACTTCCCACAGACTGTTGTGAAAATGCCCCTTTTTTTAATATAACAGATCTAACCTACGGAAAGTACCTGTATAAAAGTGTACAGATTTTGCTGTCATGTATAAGTCCAATAAAATGGGGTTTTATTCTATATTTGGGGGTTCCACCCACCTCATAAACTCTCACTGATTTGGCCTTTAAGCGCATTACATGATGAAGCAGTATCTTTGCAGTAGCGTGAAGTTACATTTCTGTCTGAACATGTTCAACCATGATCTTTCTACTTTCTACAAACATTTAACCCAAGTAAACCACACACAAAACCAGCCATCCCCCTCTACTGCAGCTAAAGTGACATAGGTGAAGTCAAGTTTCAGTATTGAAACACCAACCCCTCGTGGTCCAGACGCTTAGAAAGACTCGGAACATTAAAGCACAAACTCGCCCACGAGACCCTCAGGGAGAGAGAAGGTCGAGTGCATCTCTCTCTTTTACCCTGGGACTGCCTCACATTATACATCTGTTGGCTTTCCACAGCCCAGTGCACATGAATGGCTCGTCTCTCTCTCTCTCTCTCTCGCTCGCTCAGACACACACACAAACACACACACATAAACGCAGGCAGACACTGCAACACAAACACACTCACTACAGGAAGTCACACGATATGAACTCTGATCCACATCCTGCCTCTGCTTTAATTAAGGATCTGTGAGGACAGACAGATTGGCTGAAGGAGAACATAGCAATCCATCTCGTCTGATCAAAGCCTAGTTGACTTGTATTATAATTGAAACCAATAAGCTACTAAAATTCAGAGCCGATATGTTTTGAGTAATAACCAATAATTAGCCAATTTTAAAAGTGAATAATATTTTGTCTAAATAAATAAAAATGAATACAAAATATAAAGCAACTATACTCAACATTGACAATACAACTAAAAATTCTCTATTGACAAACAAAGATGAGACTCTCGTTTGCATTTTTCCTTCTGGAAAAACAAGAGCACTGGCAAATCAGAATCTGTATTTGGGTAGGTGTATTTGTGCACACATGTCTGACAACGAGAGCACTCCATGTGCCCAGCAGAACTGGTGGAAAGAGTTCACAATATGTGCGCGCGCGCGTGTGTGTGTGTGCGCATGGCAGCTGAATCACTGAGCCTCAACTCCCTGTGTCAGCAGCAAAGAGCTGAGGGGAAAGACTGATGCTCCTGCATCACAGGAGAGAGAGAGACAGCGAAAGAGAAAGAGTTGACACTGTCAGGCAGTACTGCTGAAAGCACTGCCTGCTGCTTGCAATCACACTAGACAGCACTCCTGCTCTTTTCTCTCTCTCTCCCTCTCTCTCTCTCTCTCTCGTTCTCCGTTTCCCTAAGGAAACCTTATTATCAACATCTCCCCTCTGCCTGCACTCACACACAAATACTAATCTCACATCAACACATGCAGACAGAAAAACCACAAGCCAGACCCACTCTAGCCAGCCGGAGTGCACCTCCTGCTATCCTACAGTCGGCCTGACCCACATCTTGTTATAGCCTTAAGTACGCTTAGCCCCAGTAAGTCCTAAACACTATTGCAACTCCTAATCGGCTGCTACAGTACCTGTCTGCAGGCCCTGGACAGGAGGAGCTGTGAATTATTTAATGGAGCCTGTCTGTCTCATCCTTTCTCTTTCAGTACAGTTGAACGTTGCAATGCAGCCTGTTACGAAGTAGTCTGTTGACTGCTTTGGCAACATTCCACCAGTCATTTCATTTATCTCTCATCCATGTCATTAACTTGTATATTTCCCGGTGGAGATAAACCAACAACAACCACAAAAACTCTGTTGCAAATCATTCACTTCCCCTGAAAGTAAGCTCTGCAGAGCTGATAACCCAAACTAAGAGCTCAAAGCTGTAATTTCTGACTCAATCCAACATGCCAGCACTGAACTTTTTAAGTCATTAAACAATGTAAGACACCTTTGGAAAAGATCTGGGAACAGCTTCTCTCACCTGTGCGTGGTAAACCACTGAGACGTCCTCCATGCCTTCCCCGTCCTTCACATCCTCTTCATGGTCATTCTCTAGTCCTGCATTTACCCAAGAGTGATTGGAGTTCTCTTCTTGGTCTAGCGCCTCCAGCTGAGGCAACAGCTCTTCCCCTAAAAGGTCAGGAGCATCTCCCAGGTCGAGCCTGTGACCGTGCTGCTCTCCCAGCAAAACCTCCTCCAGTGCTTGAAACCCATTGCTGCTGCTCTGGTTTGTAACCAAAGGTACAGACACGTCATGGTTCCTTTGCTCTGCCGTAGTGAATGGACAGTTTGCAGTGAACGAGTTTAGACCATCTGGAAACACCTTCGAAGAGCTGAAGGGATCCTGGTTTGATTTAGAGCTATTTAAGGGGCACCGTTGTTGACTGCCTGGTATTTGGACTCGTTGCTGCTGATGTTCCATTCCAGAATTAGACAGGAAAGGACAACCAGTATCCAAAAGGTTTGAAGCTGCTGATGGGATAGCCGTTGAAGAGGTTGTCATAGAGGAGTAAGACTGCGTTGCATTTGCTATAGGGGGAGGCTGACCAGTCAGAGTATAATGAACAGCAGGATAGGATGAAGCGTGGCTAACTGAGTCAGTTGGGAAAGAATGGGTTGCAGGGGAAGACTGGACTGGGAAGGCCAGGTCATTGTCGTCCAACCTTGGACCTGTAGTAAAACCTTGGACCCCTTGGGCTATTTGAAAGCCACTGTGCTGTTGAGAAGACACAGGCATTATTGAGGCCTCAACCGTAGAGTGAAAGGGACTACCCTCCACACTGAGCGAGTTATGGTGGCTGTGCTGGGAATGATTTTGAGGGACGTTGCTCTCATAGTAAAAACCTGTATGTTCCTGATAGGTCTTGCCAATATGATGCAAGCCTTGATGGGCTATTTGTTGGTGAGGGATCTGCAGCTGGTTTGAGATTGGGTTGTGACTGAGGCTGTGCTGTCTATGCTGAAGATGTTGGTGCTGCTGCTGACTGTACTGCTGATGTTGAGCTTGATGCTGCTGAAACTGTTGTTGCTGCTGAAATTGTTTATGTTGAAGTTGTTGATGATGAATTTGTTGATGGTGTTGATTGTGCTGATTGTAGTTATTCCCTTTTTGATCGTGGTTTCCCCACATGGGGCTGTTGTGAAGAAACAGTCCATTGGTCTGGGGCACTTGGTTCATAGTATGCCCTTGAAATGATTGCTGCTGTTGCAAAAATGCTCTTCCGTTGTTGCCCCCTCTTTCCGAACCAGGAAAGGACTGATCCATTGAGGTCTGTGTCTTCATAGTGTTAAAATGCCCCACAGGTTGGTTGTAGGGTATCCCATGCTGGATAGTAGAAGATCTTGACCCTGCATCCACCTGAAGAGGCTCCAGACTAGGACCCAGGTGTAGTTCATCATCCAAGGACACAGAACCAGGGGTAAACCCTGGATCATCCTGGACCAAGCTGTCAAGCCCTCCCCCAAATATGCTAGGGTCATCAAAGAAGTCCATGATGGGGTCGGTCATTGTTTGAGTTCAGTGCATTAAGTGTCTGCCCCCTCAGCGGCCCCTATGACAGGACTGCTGAATGCAATAGGGAGCTAAAGACTGTCAGAGTTTGTTGAACTGCTGTGTGTCCATCACCAAGAAGAGCTACAGTCTGGAAAAGGGGAAACAAAATAACACATTACTTATAGATACGCAAAACACTTGGGATTTAAAACTATTTTAATAAATTTCAGCATACTTTATTGATTAGACAACATATTTTAAAATAGGTTAAAAATCTAAAAAAAAACATTTCATCATTGTTCATCATCTCAGAGCTTTCCTAATAGCTTCAAGCCAAAATTTAACTTTGCATTCAGAGTGTCTTCAGGCATTTAGGTATAACGTCTTTAGGTATACTGCATTTAAAGAGTTCACCCCAAAATGAACATTAATTAATGTTTTAATTACTCACCCTCATGGTCTAAACCTGTAAATACTTTGCTCATGTTCAAAATTCAAATTAAGATATGTTAAGGGCCCAAAAAGGTAGTAAGGACATAAAATAATCCGTGTCACATCAGTGGTTCAACTGTAATGCTGTGAAGCTATAAGAATACTTTTTGTGCTCAAAAACAAAACAAAAATAACTTTATCCCACTATTTCTTTTGTGTCAGTCTTCTACCAGCACAGTAGATCTCCCGATGCATGCTTTTGCATGTACAACTTTAACAATGTCCTTATTAGAGCTGCACAATTAATCCTTAAAAGTTTGCGAACTAGATTCGACCCCCCTACACGATCTTAATTCAGCATTTATACGATTCAGCCAATTATATTTTCAAGGACAGGAGACGAGCATAACTGTCTGATCTCGAGATAACATGCAATCACTCACAGCGGGCGCGAAGACGCCTGACGTCACATGCGGTTTTGCGCAGGCAGAGGACAGGAGGCAGCTTTGGGCATATACTTAAAATCGCAGAAGAGTGCATACGCAGAGTAGGAGCAGCACGTGCCAACTGTGCTTTTAGGGACCGTTCAATTGTGGCGTCTTTTCCGCGCTCAAGTCCGTTATTTCGAATGTAGACGCGCATTTTGCATGCTTACAACGACGCGACGCGCTAATTTTTTCCAAGCGCATTTCAGCTTTTCAGCGCGGGTCATGTGTCAAGAACCAACCCATCAGCTTCATCTTTTCCCGTAACAACTTTGAAAGCTCAGCCAAAATAAAGCAATAGTTGGTCAAAGCTGTACAGGCAAAGGCTGAACCACAACTTGTAATGCAGTAGGGTAGATTGAATAGGCTATATTACGTTAATGTTTTGTTTATCAGTCTGTAAAATTATTCAGCTTGGGGTTGAAATGAAAAATAGAAAAGGACTCACTATTCTAATGCACTAGCCGTGTTTTCATATATATATATTTGTCTCACATTAATTCACATCTATAATTACCAAACAAACAATACAATAGTCACATCTAAAAAATGTAAAATAAATTTTATATATACAAATATAAATTAAACGTATGTAATTTTTTAAAAATGTTTAAAGGTGATTTTTTTTTTCTTTACATTATTAGACATTTAATTTCTTGTCTTATTTAACTGCTATTTTACTGCTGTTTGATAACCTATTTTTCAGGGGTAAATCTTTAAAATAAAAAAAGTTCGTGAGAATCGTGAGAGAATCGTGATAATTATTGCAAGAAAAAAAAATCGTGATTCACATTTTATCCAGAATCGTGCAGCTCTAGTCCTTATTTACCATTTCTGGGCCTTGAACGTGGTAGTTGTGTTGCTGTCTATGCAGGCAAAGAAAGCTTTTGGATTTCATCATAAATATCTTAATTTGTGTTCTGAACATGAACAAAGGCCTTGAGGGTTTGGAACGACATGAGGGTGAGTAATTAATGATTTTTGGGTAAACTATCCTATTAATATACAGTAGAACAGAGATTTCAGTTACTAGCAGGACTGGAACATTTCAGTATTTGAGAAATATCTATAAGTCAATTTCAAGTGTGGCTTGACATTAAATTGGCCAAACCCACATTCTGGGAAATTAAGTGTTCTTCCACCCTTGCTAATAAGCCTATGTGTGTAACAGGCCTACAAAACCTCAAACTTCAAGACTTTCAAACAAGGATTTCCTTTTTCTTACAATTGAGCAGGCTAGTTCCTGTTAAGTACCTCAACTATGTACAACACAACTCAATGTAGTGAAGTAAAATACAGCAACTCCAAGCAAAGGCGGGTTTACATCTTCAAAAAAAAAACAATTCAAACAAAAGATCGCCATTTCTTTAGCTGACGTATTCAGAAACAAGATGGCAATGCTAGCGTTTGTTTTGGCAGGTATGATTATCCACACATAATATAATGCACTGTTTTATACTCCCATGTTTAATGAAAATGTTTGCTAAGGAGATTTTATCATTTTTTAAAAAGTGAAGGTTCACCATCAACTGTGTACATCTCCTTGGGTTTCACAACAATCATATGCCGTCATACACCCACATCTCAGCAGAGTCAGTGTTTCCAAATAGGAAGTTTGCAATCAAATGGGGTTCTAATGAACCTTTCCTTATAAGAAGCTGAGAATTACAAAGTGCCAAAAAATAATGAAGAATCAGCACAAAAGGAGTAGCACTGAGGATGTGATGTCATACTTTAAACACAAACCCCATGTTACATCACTCCCTTACAAGATACAATACTGCATTCTAACATGCCCATCTCCTTAAGTCAGACTCTGGCAATAAACTCTTCCAGAACACCCTGAGGCTTGAGAGAGGTGAAAGGGGAAGGAATGTCTAGGGAACATTTGGCACCATTAGTGGAGCTCAGAAACAGGCATTACAGCAAGCACAGCAGCTGAAGGGCTTTCAGCACCAGACAAAAACCAGGTGCTTCACACTCCCCTCAGACTTCCCTCAGCTACGGATAAGAGAGAGAGTCAGTGGGAACTGCGCGATTCTTTCAAAAAGCCCTGGTCAGGAGTTGTGTGGGACACACATACAGCTCATTCCACTTCATGCGCACATGCACACGCAAACGGCCAGAAAGGGTGAGAG
>JAUMHQ010000296.1:2229030-2246646 GCA_032361165.1 Enteromius paludinosus | reverse complement strand
GGAGACTTCTGTATCTCCTACCAGAGGGCAGTAGGCTGAACAGACAGTGTGCGGGGTGGGTTGCATCGCTGACGATTTGTTGGCTTTGCGGGTGAGGCGGGTGGTGTAGATGTCTTGCAGGGAGGGGAGTACAATAGTGTTGAGACTTCCAATACCAGGGGAGGAAGAGCGTTTTTTCATTTGACTCCTGTATAACAATGGCTCCAAGTTGAGACCTTTTCTGTTTAGTCAAGCATATAGTTGTAATAGTTTACGCACTGGTTCTGTATACTGAGAGATAATATTTCTGTTTTTACCACTTTTAGTTTTGATTTGTTAGAGCCAACAATTCCTCTTCTCTACACACACCTTGGTAAACCCATCCCAAGCTTTACTAGCTTTACAGACCAACATCTGGCCACCATCAACACCACCTGCGAAGATATATGTTCAAATAAACTGATATAATAGTGTAATTGATATAATAATTTTTGTAAAGCTGCTGTGGAACAATATTCAAAGAAAAAATTGAATGAATTCACTCTATCACTTTCCCTTTCCCTCCTTCTCCATTTTAATTTCACATCCAATGCTTTAACGGTTTGTTGAGTCCACAATAATAACTGACTTCTCCTGATGAGACTTATTAAAGCTTAGCACAATACCTGTTCACTTCCACTGCGTATCCAGTCTATCAGCGCCGAGATGCAGCATGTTTCTCAAGTGAAGCTTGGCATAAATGATTATTAATTAATGGGCTTTCCTGTTGTTGTTGTTGTTGTTGTTATCACACTGTCTGCATAATCAATCTAGGCAAGGACGAACAGGCAGGGAAAAGCACCTATAGAGAAAAGTAATGATTGTACGCTCATCAGATTTTGTGTATTTCGCAGTGGCCATGTTCTATTAACTAATAAATCACATAATTTGATGTGACACTGCTTTTGGGAGAACAATGCAGACGGGGAGGGAAGAGCTTGATGATCTCTATCAGCTGGTGAGTTTCAGCGATGATTGGGGCGAGAGTTGGAGAGAATGAGTCAGTTGTAAGTGAGATTAA
Source organism: Enteromius paludinosus (assembly GCA_032361165.1). Lineage (NCBI taxonomy): Eukaryota > Metazoa > Chordata > Actinopteri > Cypriniformes > Cyprinidae > Enteromius > Enteromius paludinosus. Next base: position 2,245,607 of record JAUMHQ010000296.1, on the reverse strand, counting down.
CGTAAATACTGTAAAATCTGGCACTATTAGTTTTGTGTTTGACCTATGAGATCAGACTTTTGTGACCATCTGCAATACACTTTATGACTGTGAGAGTGTCTCTGATGAATTAGAAAATGCCTTATGCTTTGTTTTAAAGGTCATGTCTTTGTGTTAACTGTGGCGGTTTGTGATTTAGGCGGTCGCCTCGGGTGGTGACATCTCTGGGGCAGCACCCGCTTCTCTATCGCTCATACACACCAGTTTCACAGCAGTGCACTTCTTCTATGCCTGCTTCTCTCAATGAAAATAAATAGTGACCTAGTGGGAACAAAATTGTAAACACTTTTTTTTTTTCCCAAGAAGCTTTCTGTTCTCAAAGAGCTCACCTCTAGTTTAAGCAGGGTAAGCCGTCTGGCCCTGAAAAAGAAAGTTAGATTAATCAAATTGCAAAATAAAATTTAAAAGTGATTCTAATTTGACATGTTTATTTTTATTAAACATTTTTTTTGTATTATTTGTTTTGTTTTTTTTTCTTTTCATTTATTTATCTTAATTTTCTATTTTATTTTTAGTTTTTATTTAATTTCTTTTTTATTTGATGTTATTTCATCTTATTTTACAGGACCTTTTAGTTTCAGGATGTTACATGATTTAACCTATCGGTAAATCTGTGATTATGGGCTGTTACTGCCATTGCGAGCTAACAAAAACAGTAGCTTGTTTGTAATGTAATGGTTTCCATTACCCATAAAATTGCTAGAATTTAAATTGCAAATTGAAAACACGCCCAATGGAATACATACATTTTGCAAAACAAAAATAAATAAATAAAATGGTGTTAGTCAAATAACAATGATGGATATTCTTTGAATTCTCTGCACAGGTTCTGGTCCAGCAAAGGATGATACAAGTATGACCGCTCTGTTCTCATACCATTTGACAGCGCAGATGTTGTGGTTCCCCTCCACTCGGACATCAAAGCTTCCGCTCCCCTTTTTCTTCAAGCTCTTCTCATCTTCAAGGTTGCAGTTGGGTAGACGTACATGCCTTACTGTTCCCACATAATGGATTCCATGCTCAAGGAGCTTGACTACCAGTGGGACACAGGTGAAATAGTTGTCTGCGTAGATCTTGTAGTGTTGACCCTCTGGAAGTGTGGAGGCAAGCTTAATCAAAACATCACCAGATGTTCTATTCTTTTGCAAGCTGTACTCATTTGAGTTTCCTGTCACAAACTTTTGGAAGTACTCCAGTAGGGTGAGGAGGGATGTGGCATTATTTTTGTTTTGTTTTTTTGGTTGGGGCTAAATGTCTACATCATCATTGGCTGGGCAGTCAATGGGTTGGTGGTTTTCTTTGTCCATTTCACCCACTGTACATCTTCATTCTCTGAGCCACTTGCATCAGTGTCATCCGAGACCGTTTCAATATCGCTCTCTCCATTTTGGATTGCAGCAATCCCATCCTGCACACTGAATAGATGACCTTTCTGCACTGGTGGCATTCTGAAACTGAAAAGGTTTCGAAAAATGTAATTAAATATGTGAATAATACATATAGGTCTTATATTGTAGCAGATAAATGAAGAATAGACAGGGTAGTAGACCATGTATGAAGGATAGAGATCTAAGTATTATCCATTAAAGTATTACCATTTCAATGCAAATGCTAATCAAACTTCCACTACATTCAAACTAAACTGTCTGATTGGCCTATTAGGCTATGTCTACTTATCATACTTAAAGGGACACATGCATCCCCCCGGTTCACTTTCAAGACCATTCACACCTGTCCTAACCAACAGGCTACCTCTCTGACCCAACGTTGTAGAATTACTACATAGACATAAGAAGCTCTTAATCAAATTTAATTAATGTTTTCTAATGTTCTAGACATTGTAATAAACACACAAAAAAATTTAAGGAATTTTACTTAAATCTTGACAAATCCAGTCATGCCTTTTTTTTAATTGTTAAAAGTGATGCAACAATGTAATTCTGCAACGGTGGGCTTTACAGGGTTAAACCAATAAGACGAAAACAACATTGCCATTTACAATCCAGAACAGGGACATCTGTAACACGCATCAGCTGAGAAAAACTTGAAGCATAAGACTATCAGTGTTTACCTTTTAGCTCCTGATTGGTTCAAGCACTTGTTGCCTGGTAACCAAAAGCCCCTTTTGAAAGACATTCTATCCTGACTGAAATATCACCAAGACACACTTGCCAAGGTCTGACAAACATGCAATTTATTGTCTAAGACAAGAAAACAGGGGGAAAAAACATGACATAAGAAAAATGAAATGAGATATTGGAAAATGTTCATAGGAACAGCTAACACAGAAATCGTCCATGCTAGAGTCCATTAAACATTCAGATGTTTAAGAGTAACACAATAACTGTGTAACTGAAGCCATGGAAGGGATGGCTAATGAACTTTTGTTTTGTAACTGACAGACACATATCAACCTGTTTGACCCATGTTGTGTACTCTATCTAGGGTATCACATAAAAACTAAATCGCAGAAAAGAGACCTTAATGATATATAATTAAAACGTATAACCCCATAACAGACTTTAAAAAAAAAAGGACAACGTTTTGAAACATTTAATTAAAAATACAGATATGTACTGCCAGAATATGCACTGCCAACCATCTTTTATTAGAATCCAGTTTGAAGTTACAGAATGGAACCATTACAAACAGAAGCAAGAATATATCTTGACAACTGTTAAATAATGATTACTAAGAGTGCATGATTCACATTTTAACCTGCCGTTCTGGAACTGAAGATGCTTAATTAAAAGACACTTGATTACTTTAATAAACAATATGGCACTTTTTGTAAGATACAAAAAAAACCGATGTATTCCTGGCAAATTGAAGCATTTCAAGATTTCATTGCAAAAAGCTACTGAATAATAATGTCTGCATGGGAAAGAGAAAAGAAAGACATTAAATTCCATCAGAATGGAAACCATTTACTGCTTAAAACAAATGAGAGCAGTCTTTTTGTCAGTGTCATTTTGAATTTGCGTGTTTGGTTTGGGGATAAAAGTTGTTATATTTTAATTTATTTTCGGTTAGGCAACTGCTCACATGCATTAGTCTTTAATGGCAGGAGGAGAGGAGACGGTGTTATTTTTTGAAGCAATGCGTTAAAAAGAAACCACCTCCAGCACTTGGGTTGTAATTTTAAAGTTTAAAGCGGCCTTAGATCTACTAATATTGCATTCAAGAGAATAAGGCAGGAAAACCCACTGTTTCATTATTGTTATTTTTGTTTTGTAAAAGATAACATTATGTGGGCTGGTTTACAGCACATGACTAAAACATAACTTCAATAAACGCTGAAAATAATGTACAGCCCAAAACTGTGGATTTCTTTCTTTTTTTAAATAAAAATAAATAATAAAAATTCCATCAATATTATATATAGACCAAAATCTGCACAAAAGAGCTATACAAGAAGAAACATTCTCAGTAACATGAAAAGAATTTCAATACCCAAGGATGTGAGATTCATAATTACCAATGCATTTACCAAAGGTCACCTTTAACATTTACTTACTTAAGACTATATATAACATATATATATAGTATGTGTGTATATGTATATGTGTATATACAGTACTGTATATATGTGTATTTTGTATGTGCATGTGCATATACTGTATTTGTGTGTGCATATATATATATATATATATGAGTGTGTGTGTGTGTGTGTGTGTGTGTGTGTGTGTGTGCGGGTTTATGTGGTTTCTGAGGACACAAATTTGTATAATGACATGGGTATGGCATAGGTCTTACAATATGTAGGTGTTTTATGAGGACATTTTCAGTGTCCCCATAATTCAAAAGGTTTAAAAACATACTAAATGGTAGGGTTTTTTTTAAATCTAACAATGCACACAGTTTCCTGTTAGGGGTAGGTTTAGGTGTAGGGTCAGTGTAGGACAATACCACATACAGTTTGTACAGTATAAAAACCATAAATCACAAAAACCAACATGTGTGTGTGTAGGAGTATATGGCAAAGGCAGAAACAAGGGAAAATGTGGCACAAAAAGAAGGTAAATAATAGGAAAAGCTGTAGTTTGCAATCCGTTTCCCAGTGGAAAAGAAAAAAGAATGTACTGTAAAAAAAATAAAAAAGAGAAGGAAGGAAAACAAAATTGAAAGGAAGGAGGCAAAAAAGAAGAAATGAAAAGGGAGAGTTAAATAATGAGACCTGAAAAGAAGGAAGGATATGTTAGGAAAAGAGATTAAAAAAAGAAGAATTTAGTTTTTGGTAAGTGAAGTTTTAGGAAGTAAAAGTGATGTTAAAAGACTTGAAGAGAGAGAACGAAGTATTAGGGGAAGCAGAAATATAGGTATAATAGAATTAGAGTGTAATGTAAGTGAAATGGGAAATGGGAGAAGGAAGGAAAAAGGAAAGCAAGCCAAGTAGAAAGAAAGAGTAGGAGAGGTGTACAGAAAGTAAGCCATTCAACTCCCCATTGCTTTGATTCTCTAACACTGTCACATCTCTTCTTCCGTCCGCTGATGCCTCAGACTCCTGTGTGCAAATCTAATCAGTAGAGTCTTAAAAATGGAATTTGGTGCTGGGCAGCGGAGAACAATTTGTTGGACCAACACCGGGCCCAGCTTGTAATAAGATTTCCTGTGCTGAATGCTCCAGGGACAGGACAGACCTAGGGAGAGGTTTTGACCCAATAGATTTAAAAGCTTGCTTTTAACTCGAACACAGCAGCCCTTCGATGACAAGAGAATAATGATAAATATTTATTAGGAGAATTTAGTATGCCACAAGATTCACGCCGAGGCTGTGGCAGAGCCCGGGTTGAGGGAATCAAACTATTACGAGATACTAGGTGTTTTAAAGACAATGCAATACATCAGAAAAATAAAACGGCATACAGAGGAAATGAAATCAACATAACTGTTTATGCTGCAGCAAATCCATTAATTTCAATGGGACCAATCAAAGTTCATCACTCAATGGCTATAATTACAGCGCCTCGGGCAGCTATATAGATATATATGATATAATAAACTCTGAATAACAAATTTCTCCTCTCCCTAGGTTCATAGTAATATTGAAGTATGTTTCTTCTGTTGTCTGTGCGTGTGGCTGTAGATGATCTGAATCGGACACATCAGCACTGTGTACTGGCTGGTGACGCGACTAGATTCAGCTCAACTCACAGAGTCGTACAGGTGAGCGTCACCTCTCCAGACCTGTACCTTCATCACTGTCCGTGTTAAATTCTCAAACAAAATCTCTGTATTTCACACTGTTATCATGCTTCTTTAGTGTTCTACAGGAACGCTGGACTACATACAGAAACGCTGCTCAGAAGCCTTGGAGAATTTACACACCGACCCTGAGAAGAACACCAAAAGCATGAAGTCCCTCCTCCCCTCCACCCTCCAGCACATTGAGGACATCCACAACGAGGTGTGTGTTTGAATGAGATTGTAAGTGTGTTTGAAGCAATGTACTCATAACATCAAATCCCAAACGCGGGTCTCTGGACATAACTGATTAGGTTGCTTGGGGGGTTTTTTAAAGGTTGTACTTGGCATTCATTTTCCAAACTCCAAACAATAGCTCTTTCAGCGGGCCTTACTATCAGTGCGGCCTTGTGTAAGTCTCTGTTGAACCCCACCTCACCTGGATTACAACTCAGCACCTTAAAACCCCCTTCAAAATATATAGCGCTATATATATATTTATATATAGACCCCTGCCCGGTGGCAGCAGCTTCCCCGGAGGTTACTGACCTCAAAACCTGATTGAGGCTATTTTGTTGAAACTGCCCATGAGGGCCTGTGTGGGTTCTTAAATGATGTATTATTGTATTATTTATTATTGATACTGGTTTTTATCCCAGCATGCTGTTCTAGCAGAGCTCAGCGTCTAGCTCTTGTTTAGTGAGGTGGACTGCATGGAGATCGCGGTAAGCAGCCCCTGATGGGGGATCTGTAAAGGATCTGCAGTATGTAGGTTTAATGGTAAGTGTTAGTCCATTGATGTTGATAAAGGTGAATGTTTACCTGTGTGTTTAGGGTCGGTGCTGGTATATGGAGGTTCAGGGGAGGCTGTTTTGAAAGAGATCTTTTTCTGCTCTCAGCTTGATTATAAGTGACAGTAGTTCATCGTGTTCTTCCTTGTCTTCGGTGTCTTTTTAAATTTTTTATTTATTTTATTTTTATTTATTCTTTTTTGGGTGGCAATCAGTGCTAAGTGTCAAAATGAACATTTTGTCATGAATCACTTATCCCCATGTCATTTCAAACCAGTAAAAGCTTCATTTGTCTTTGGAACAGAATTTAAGATATTTCGGAGGAAAACCGGGAGTCTTGTGACTGTCCCATTGACTGCCAAGTAAATGACGGCGGGGATACTTTTTGTAGAAAATAAAAATAACAACTTTTATAACATTAATAACTTTAATAACAGATATTTTTTCTCCTCTGTGTCTCTCTACAATCACTGTAGTGCCATTTCAGAGAATATCCACTATGTATGCATGCTCTTCTGTGTCAGCTCTTCTGTTTTTGTTCAAATCAAAGCATAAATATGCATAGATAGCATATCGCGGCTGGTAGAAGAGTGTATGCCGTTTGCTTGCTGTGCATATTGAATTGAATTGTTATATATATAGTATATACCTATCAAATTGTCCTAAAACCAAAAACAATACCCATTCTTGTCTTAGGACAACTTCCAAGACTTCTGAAGCCATGCGATGATGGCTTTGTGTGAGGATTGTCGTAATTGCAGAAAATCCTGTCCACGATTGCTTTCAAAAATTGCTCTCAGTCTCATCTCGTTTAAGTAGTATTTTAAGTATTTTAATGCAAATGTTTGTCAACCATTCAAATGTGCCAATTTTGCATTAGCACTTGAAATCTTTGTCTTCTTTTATATAGGAGGTGGGTTTCCAGCCATGTCATTTTTTATGCAAAATTTTTGTGCAATTGAATAAAAAAATGTGAAACAGAAACTCTTAGATGCAAATATAATCGGCCAAAAAAATAAATGCTAAAACTTTTATGGAATGCGCCCAAAAAGCACTTTATTTTAAGAAGTTATGTGGCTAATACTTTAGTTATATATACATTGTCTGAGCCGATGTGCACACACATACAGTATATGTTTTTTTATTTATACGTGGGCGCATGTGGGTTGACAGAGCAAACAGCACAGACTGGCCTCTATTGATTGAGTCTCAGCAGTGCAGGACTCGAGGGTGCTCTGCTGAAATTGATTGGTAGTCCTAACAGTGAGCCTTGTGTGAAAGATATCTAGAAATCTTAACCCATTTGATCTATAAAATGGCACAGTGCTATATCCGCCGGTCATCGTGATAAGCACCTGACCAGTAGCGTAGCTAACTAGTAGTTGGAAATATAGGCAGACAGACTCTCCACCAGTCACTGAAAGCCTTTTGTTTCTGTCTGTTTCCTCTCTATTTCTCCCTCCAGCAAATGCAGGTGGCATTTAGTCTCAGTACCTCACAGCAGCAGACGGCTTGGCTCTAAATGCCAGTTGCATAGTTTCCAGCTCTGTGCCTGTTGCAGGCCTGCTCTGCGGGAAACTGGCCTCCATGTTGGCTCAAAGCTCTCTGCGCTGTGTGGGCTTTCAACGCAGAAGGACAGACAGACAGTCAGCACGGGGGGGGAATGACAGACACAAAAGCGGCTGCTAGCATTTGTAGCCTCCGGCGTCCGTAGAGAGGCTGTCAGCGGTCGGCATTGGTCTGAAGCGACTGTAGGTTTGAACCAACACAAAGTGTAGCATTTCTTTGAAGACGGCCATATGTGAAAGTGAACCCTGTGTGTCTGATCTCAGTCCAACTAAAGATGATCCTGTTCAAGCCAGTTTGAATGCTTATAAAGTGATAGCCAACACAGGTATTTATGAAGCAGAATAAGAGAGTCAGGTGTGCGGTTTTATGGTCCGTCAGATAAATGACCTGTCCACACCAGTTTTTTTCAGAAACTGAAAACAAAATATACACACACATTACATTCTACACTTAATACTGAACACACTACTGAAAATAAAATAAGCCTTAAGATTTTAAGAAGCCCAAAAGAAAGCCTCCTGCTATCCTCTGGGCTGCTACTATTTTTGTTTCTAATGTTTTCACTGGCTTCACCATAAAAGAAATGAGTTTTTATTTATTTATTTTTTCATATTTACTAGAATATGTATGTTTTATTAATTAATTAAATTGTACTTTTTACGGTTTGATATTTTATCTTGGCTTTTTTCAACTATCATGTAATAAATCAAACTATCTATATAGCTATCTATATATAGTGGTATCTCTTTATAAAATTATATGATTTTGCTTAGCCAGAATTATTTAAATTGATGAAAAGTGACAGTTTTTTGTAACATTCTTTTTTTTTTTTAATAAATGCTATTATTTTGAACTTCTATTTAATAAACAGTCCGAATGTATTACAGTTTTTAGATAAAAAAAATAAAATAAATAATAATATGTGTATAATATCTATTACTTATAATATTCTAAATATAATATAATATAATATAATATTTGTGTAATAAATATACACATACAGAACATTTTATTATGTTTGTGCACATTTGTGCACATATAAATGCACACATATGCATGCATATATTTTAACAATTTATGTTGGTATAGATGTATAAACATGTAAATATTTCCAAAATATATATTGTATGTGTGTGTATCTATATACATAATAAATACACAAGATATGTACACACATATACTGAGTAAACAAAAGATGCGCTTTATCAAAATCATGTATTTTTTGTGCATTGCAATTAATATATATATATATATAATTTATTTCTAAAAATGTCATTCTTAGAATTATTATAAAACACAAAATCCCTTTTCCCTGTATTTTTGACCCCAAACCTTTAAATGGTATTGTGTAAATGTATTTATAAACCTTTTCATTAACACAGTAACAATATCTTACTCCATATTAAATTCTTGTTTATTGAGCAGAGAATCGCAACCATGCTGATACAAAATAAGTGTACTTTTATGTCATTGAGTTGCTCCCAAACTAGGCAACTGTTCAGTGAAACCCAGTAAAGAGAGACAGTGCGATGTCGGGGTTGCTGTTCTATTGTTGTGTTTTCTGCATGTTGTTTAGTTGTAACTCTTAGCTAAGGCGCAGAGGGGCCTGTTGTTTGGAGAATGAATTTTGGAGCAGTGCTTTGTTCAACGGTTGTGGGAGGGCAAATGCGAGGTGCTTACATTTACATGTGGGGCAGACACAGATACACATGTGCACGTGGCTACATTAAGCATCCTTAGGAGGGTTAACTCATCACTTCAAAAGAGTCAAAGATGGGGAGATTCCCAGAGGAGAAAGGCTGAGAGCCTGTAGTGGATTCTGTTGCTCCCTGTAGAGAGAGAAAGTGAGAGATTGATGGGATGAAGAATGAAAGCAATGAAGTAAAGAACGAAAAGAAGCCGACTGAGGAGGAAAGGAAAGAGAAGTGTGTGTAGGTGAGATGTTTTCGGCGTGTGTGATAAATCTTTACGTCTCTCCTGGGTGTTACGTAGCAGCAGACATAAACAAAGGAAGCGAAACAACAAACAGGAAAACAGGAAATGCAGATGTCATCATCCCCCTTCCTATTGTGATGGCACCGTTTTGATCAGCGGCACACAAAAATGCAAAGATGTCGAGTACAAAGCAAGCAGTTTGTTTATGTGTGTGTGATTTGTTCTGCATCCATTGTCCTCTAGGAGTGTGTGTGGCTACCTGCATTCCCTTGTTAGCGTGACCTTAACGTGGGTGTTTATTTAAAAAAAAAAAAAAATCACTCCCACCACCCCATATAAATGCCCTTCCCCCGTCTCCCTACCTCACCGACTCAGGTGACTAGAGCGCAGTTCCCTCCACGGCTCTGTTCTGCTGCTAAATTGCCCACTGATGGATGGATAGAGTTTGATAAATGGATGGACGTCTGGATTGCTGTTGTTTCAGACCGTGTTGATATAATACACTACACATAGGCCAGAGTGAGGGATAGTGAAGAATGACTGGAGCACAAAACATTTTTGTTCAACAACCACATTTTACAGACTATCAAACACACTTGACTGCTGTTTTTTCAGTCGTTGTGAAGTAGATGTCAGCTGCTTGCTATGGTTTGACCTCTTGTTCAAGGACTGGACTTTTCTAAAGCTTCTTTTGTACAGCAAGGCAAAAATTATTATTATTGTTTTTGCTTTCGCTAGCTTTTTTAATTGTTCTTATATTCAGAAACCAGTAGTATTAAAGGTATAGCTCACCCTAAAATGAATGTTGTTGTCATTTACTCATCCTTATGTCATTCCTAATCTGTACAAGTTTCTTTCTTATTTTGAACACAATAGAAGATATTTTGTTGCTGGTCCCCAGTGACTTCAATAGTAGGGAATGAAATGCTATGGGGACCATCAATAATTTGATTACTAGCATTCTTCAAAAATATTTTTTGTTCAACTGAAAGAAACTTATATGGGTTTGAAACAGCATGAGCTCGGGTGAGTAAAGGATGAAAAAATCATTTTGGGGCGGTCTCTTGCCTGAAGCATATATAGAATGATCCAGATATAGATGGCTCAGAAGCTTATATTATTGGTAAATTTTATTTTATATTAATATTTTTTTATTGTTATTTCAATGAGTGAATATTAGACTTATATTATTAAATGCCTAAATTCACTTGTAGCATTTTTTTTTATTATTTACTGAAAAGCAATAATTATGATAATAATAATTTTCAACTATACAGTAAAGCATTGTAAACAAACGGTAGTTCAAATTGTTTTATGTTAAAAGCAAAAAAAAAAAAAAAAACGAGATCCATAGGGAAAAAAAAATATCAATAAATAAATCTTTTTTTGTTTTATATATATATATATAACAAACAAATATTTTAATGTTTATGGATGACTTTAGGGTTACCTGTTAATCCAGCCAGTGGATAACAATTAGTGTGAAATTTGTTTAAAAGAAAAAACAAAAACAAAAAAGAAACACTGATTAATTTTGCAGTTTTTTGGTTGTCTCTGATATAGAAATGACATCTTGACCCCGTGTTGCTCCTTTCAGGTGGAGTTTGAATGGCTGAGGCAGTACTGGTTCCAGGGCAGACGTTACGCTCGATTCTGCAGCTGGTGGACTAAACCCATGGAACAGATGGAGAAAGACTGGAAGGAAATGGAGCGAATGGTAAGAGTGATGGAGTGAACTGTAAGCAGGCCTGCACAGAATCTGTGCCCAGATTGCAGCTGAATTCAGCGACATTTAGCTCTACATGTGCGTGTTTGTTTCTGAAATATTTTAGCTAATTTGATTATGCTTGCAGCTACCACTACAGTGTTGTAATCCCAGCACTGCTTAACACATTTTACAATATTTAAACCAAACAAAACATGTGATAATGGGAAACAAGTGTGCAGATGGAGTGTAAAAAATAGGAAGTACAAAATAGATTTTGAAAATCTGTTTTAACACAATCATAAGACCTACAGTAGTCCTATTTTTTTTTCACCTGTTTACCTGTCATGAAAAAGATGGATAGATATAGATAGATAGATAGATAGATAGATAGATAGATAGATAGATAGATAGATAGATAGATAGATAGATAGATAGATCTATCTCTGGTGCATCATTGATTAGGACTATCTTTGACTCTCAGTGCAGTTGCATTTGTCAAAAAAGCAGCAATTACCGGGGTTCAAGCTTTTTTAAGGCCTTTGAGGTAAAGTAGGGACACCTGGGGCCAGTTGCATAAACTTAGCCTTCATGTTAAGACAGTGTCTTAAGAGATAGTATGACCAAGTTAGCCAAGAGTAATCTTTTTTTTATTTATTTTATTTACCTAATATACTAATATACATTTATATGTAACTGTGTCCAGCCTTGAAGAAAAATTTAGCTGACTAACTTTTAAGACTAGTTTTAACTTTTATGCAACTGCCCCCTGGGTGTATGGCTGACACATCGAAAGCACATCGAAAATGGACAATAGGCTCATAGACACACAAACACACACAGACAAACAGAAATGAGGCGGTTAAACTATTATATTAATAAAAACATGGACACACACACACACAGACAAACAGAAATGAGGCGGTTAAACTATTATGTTAATAAAAACATGGACACACACACACAGACAAACAGAAATTAAATGGTTAATACTGAGTAAGCATGCTTACGCGCTCAAACACACACACAGAAATGAAATGGTTAAACTATTATATTAATAAAACACACACAGGCACACACACACACACAGAACTTAAAATGTTAAACTATTATAATAATACAAACACACACACATACATTCACACATATTTTATTATCATTTTAGAAAATAAATTATTTATATGCTATGTTCATGTTTCTCTGTAATGATTATCTGGCAAATGGTAAAAACTATATGAGCAAAATGATAAACTTTAACTAAATGTGATTTTAAATGTTAAAAAAAAGGCCTAAAATATATATTTGATTTGGCTTAATATGAGGAATATTCCACATTCCACTATGTGCTGTTATGGATAAAAAATAATCTTTAGGTATCCTAGATAAACTAAAGAGGCGTGCAGCTTGTTGTTTCCTGTACAAATTAGTATTTGTAGATGGCCGAATTACTCACGTCACATCAGTGCAGTTCAGAAAATTCGATTTGATTTAAACCACATGATACTGTAGTTTTAAATATTTACTGACCAAAGTTTATTTGCTGCAGCGTTTGTTTGTTTTTTAGACACTGCCTGTCCCAATAGTAACCCTTCTGCCCGCAGATGACCCCAGTACGCAGAGCGGCATCTGGGCTCTCTGTACTGCAAGATGCACAGAGGTTATTTAAATCTAGACGATCACAGCTGATCAGTATTGTCTGTTGGACACATGTTTGATATCCATGTGTGTGTGTGTGTATATGCGTTCAGCACACAGAGCTGTAGTGACTTTCAGTAGGGGGCACTGTTGTATCATCATATTCGGTCTTCCCCCTCACTGCCTCTTTCGCTCTTTGAGCAGTAATCACATCTAATGTGCTGCTAGGGCTAAGGACCGCTCTGCGAGTCTGTATGAAGGGGTGAGACAGTCTCACTGTGAGAGACCAGTCTCTCTCTGTCAAGCTACACAATTTAGAAGTGCTATTTTAGAAGACATTTTAGATATGATATCATAATGCGCTAAATTGTAAACACTTAACATTTAGTTTTGTTTCAATTAATATTATGTAAGTGGCATAGTGTTGCGTTAAATTGAATGTTAAATTAACATTTTCTGTATATTGTGAGTATATGTATTCTTAAATAATACAATACCATAAAAACTGAATCTTTAATTTATGAAACTATATTATATATTGTTTTGACCATATCAATCATCAAAAAGGTTAATAAATGAATATTTTATCTAGCCATTTTCACTGTATTTTTTCTTTTTGCAAATTCGTTGTTAATTCTTACTAATTCTTTTTATTATTTATATTTTTGAAATTGTGGATGCATTTAGTTTAACCTGATCAAGCCACTATCTGCATTTTATTATAAACAAATATTGAATTTGTAGGATTGTTAGAGCTTGAACAAATAGCTCATGAATGTGAAAGCGCTTAGAAAATAAATATTAATTTGAATTCCTAATATCTGATATTTCCGTGGCTGATTTAAATTCATTTAAGTATGATTTCAACACACAGTCATGGCATTTACCAGAGACATGTGTTTATCTAGATTCTTGGGAATTGTCTCGTTGGCCTTCCCGCACTCTTCTTGACTTTTCGGCGGTCCGAGCAGGTCCGGGGTTGGCTGGTCCGTGTGTTTCTCCGTGTGTTCACCCTCTTCCTGCTGTTTATTAAAACCGCTCCTCTCCCATGGGGGTTTCTCTCTTTCGTTTTCCTTCTTTCTCTTTTCTTGTGTCTCCCTCTCTTGCTCTTCAGGCTGTTGTGATGCAAATTTTCACCCCTCCATTTGAATGACATCCTGATAAAACAACTCTCTCTCTTGCTCTTTCTGTGGCTGTCTCTCCCCTCTCTCTCTCTCTCTCTCTCTCTCTCTCTCTCGAACCTGTACCTCATGAATTAATGTGAACTGCTTAATGGAAACAACATAGGAAATATAGCAGAGAATAGAAAAGATGAAATAAAAGAATAAAGATAGGCATTTAAATGCGCTCTGATAAGATGAGTTAAATGTTATCAAACATCAGGTCTCCGGTCCCTTTCCTCAATTTCTCACACACTTACACACACACACACACACCGGGTGAACGTCAGGTCCCTACAGAGAAGCTATCATACCCCTCATACACCACTGACATTTATTTAGGCTTTTAACGGTGACACTTTCTTTCTCTCCTTCTCTCTGTCTGTCTATCCTGGCTCAGGAGAGATAGTTGGCTATATGCAAAATATTTTAAATACCATCCAGGCATTTCTTTTCTTTCATTTGTACGTGGTTGCAGGGCTGAGAGTGAGACTGCTGAGAGCGAGACAGGTCTGTTAACAGTGTTGTGGGTTTATTCTGATGTTTTAGGTCTAATTTGTCACTTTTTCCACTTCTGTCGCTCAAAGCGTCACATCAAAAAGCTTTTTTCCCCTCTCTCACTGCGTCTATTCTATCTTTCTGCCACATACGCCGTCATCAAATATTGTGCGCTGAAACATTTATTTTCAGACTGAATAGAAACTGTTATGCGTTTATGGGTACAGTGAGCCGTTTAGATGCGTCGTCTGTTCCTTTTTTCGCTGGTGTTTGTATTGGTCTTTATTTGTGTGTGTCGGCTCGTTCACAGTGACCGTTTCATAATTTCATTCTCTCCGTCCAATGAAAGAAAGCGAGCGAGAGAAAGCGAGCAATCATGACTGCAGGGGTCACCATTGATATCTGATTACGTTATTGACCTAGCGTGCGCGTGTGTGTGGCAGACAGGAAGGTAAAGACCTCTCTCCCCAGCGAGAGAGTGAGAGTGAGGGTCAATGTAAATGTTATTGCAGTGTGAGCTCATTTGATCAAAGCCACTGAAAGGTTAAGCGAATCCAATCTGGTTTAGTGTGTCTGAGGGTAGGGGGTGTATATGTGTGTGAGGGCAGCGGAGAGGGAGAGAGGCGGACGCAGTGAGGGGATTATCGTATAGCCGCTGAAATGCTGGATGTGGTGCGGAGCGCTTCTCTCTGTCTCTAATGCGTTTAGACAGCAATTGGCCTTAATAACCTTTATTGACTTCAGTAGGTCAGTGCCAAGGATCTAATTATTCAAGTGTATCAATTTCATCTAGTTTAGAGCTGCCTCGTTCTGATAATTATTTTAAGGTCGACCGGGGCAATTAATCTCTATTCACTTATTTGATGAGTTTGTAAAACATTATAAATGTAATGGCTTTGCTGTGCATTTTCATCATCATATTCCAGAATGCCTTTTTGTAGGGCCGCTGTGTATTTTCCTACATAGCTCTTTTCCGCCTGGCATTTATATATATAAAATCTCCTATTATCCATTCATATTATCTATTCATGCTGGGACATGTTTTACCACTGATTTCTGTAGCCTAATAAATTAGATCTCAGGGAAAAAATAGTAAAAGCCAATCAGCATGTTTTTCTCTCAACAGTCCCTGTCAGATCCAAATGAATTACCTGCATTGTCCTTGGCTCACCTGCTTAAATAACAGCAGAAATTACCTCCCAATTTCTCTTATTGCACTTATAAATGGTGAATAAAAGGCTTCTAATAAATTTCACAGTAAGGGATGGTTTTTACTGGAGAATGGGGAAAAAAATGGGAAGAAAAGAAGCAGGAAAAGGGGGGCAAGGAGAAAAACACAGTACAGTAGAATTTGCGGGCAAAAGGTATTTATGATTCCCTTTGAAGTCCTTATTGAACAGGGTAAGCTGAATTTTAGCAGGCCGTGATGGGGAGGGTAAATACTTAAACCCCTTTAGAGAATTTCATGCGCTGATATGCCACTTGCAGGCTGTGTGCTTGTGTTTGTGAGTGTGTGTTTGTGTTTTCTACCTACAGGGAGAGAGAGAAAGTGGTCGCTGGCTTTGTACCTGCATACAGAAGCTTTTACAGAGTCTTTGGGCAGGAATGGAGACTGGTGGGTTTGTGTGTGGGGTTTTCGTTTTTTGTTTTTTTTAAGTACACACACAGAGCCTTATGGGTCCCCACAAAAGCAGATATACACAGTCGGCTAACAGACAAAAACAGCACACGTTATATCCCACCAACAATGCTGAAAAAAATCTATGGTCTGGTTAGTCTGTTACTGGATTGATCAAATATTTGGAGGTGTAACTAATCACTGGTTTTACCACAGTTTGCCAGATTAGTGGTGTCAAATGTTTAAAGGGGTCATACAAACCCAGTTTTCCACTAGCTAATATGATTATTTAGGGTCTTAATGGAAAGTTTGGAATATAGTTTGTTGAAAAATTTTTCAAAGGTAGTTTTAAAAACGCTAATTTTCCTCTGTCAAAAACAGCTCTTTAGAAATCACTCTGTTCTGTGTACTTCCCCTTTAAATCTTCACGAGCTCCGCTGACC
>JAUMHQ010000296.1:2214454-2228930 GCA_032361165.1 Enteromius paludinosus | reverse complement strand
TCTAGGGTCAAATTCTAGGGTTGTAAATGGACCTGTAAAACCGTTTCTGGGCATTTTTTTCCCCTTACCTAAGCTACGTACCTTCTATGTACACATCAGAGAACAATTTAAAATATTCTCTCAATGCATTCTATGGCACCTTTAAATTTCTGCACCAAATGTTATCACTTACAGTAGTTGTGGTTTCTGTAAATACAATGATAGTACACAGTCATTTAAATTGCCGAATTTTCTACAAAATTTAAAATGTTGTCGCTTAAGAAATATTTCTCATTAATATCTGTGTTGAAAACAGTTGTACTGCTAATTTTTGTGGAAACCATGATCCTTTTTCTTTTTTGTAGGTTTCTTTGATAAATAGAAGGTTCAAAGAACAGCCTTTTGTACAGACATTTAGTAACACTTATACAAGTCATTACTATAATTTAATGGATCCTTTCAGAATAAAAGTTTACATTCCTTTTCCCAAACTTTTGTATAGTGTATATTATAACATCGTTGAGCATAACTGAATTTTGGAGTTCTAGTTTGAAGTTCTAAACTGACTGTGTTGTTCGCTTGCAGACTCAGCTGCTGTTGGCTGTGGTGGAGGATGAGAACACAGCACAGGAGAACAGAAGAGAGATGGCAGACATTTTACTGAACGCCCTGACGGACAGACAGCAGCACAGACAGACGTGGAGGGACAGGTATGTGCCGTGTGCTAAACTCTTGTGTTTAATGTCACATCTTCAGTGAATTGTATAGAAGAAAGGTTTTCTTTTTATGCTAGTGGGAGGACAATCCTTCAGGCCGAGAGAGTTCACACAAACACACGCATACACGTGTGCTGATAGCCCATTGACTTCCTTCCTCTGAGATAAGGGCGACTGAGAGACATAGCCCATTTGTTCCGATAACCAGCCGTACACACACAGATACACATACTGACACACCAGCACACACTCCTCCTTTCTGTTGCTTTATTACTTCCCATCAGACTACTGTGTGTGTGTGTGTGGTAATCTGTCTTCATTCAGATCAGACCATTAGTCAGGAAGGCCTGAAAGAACTGAATTTCCCCCTTGGAATTCTTGCATCTTAACTTTAGGAAAAATAAGAACTCCTCCCTGTTTTCTTGTTCTTGTAAAGCGGCCCCTTTAAGGGGTCGTCCCCTCGCTTTGACCCCAGATTGACGCCCAGGGCTGCTGGTACCTGTAAACAGTGCTGATGTTTTGCTAAAAGTGCGTTCTTAAATCAGACGATGAAAACTATGGACCAGACCAAGATTCATTTGTCAGATGGTGTCAAGGACACAAGCAAACACACTTTTAGTCCTGTGTGGTATGGTGTAATAATTTATGTCATGTCTCTCCTACATGAAAAAAAAAAAAAGAATATATATATATATTTAGTATTTGGTTAAAAATTTATTATATATATATATATATAGTATTTTATTAAAAATGAATTATATATTTATATGTATTTAGTATTTTATTAAAAATGAATTATATATATATGTAATTATTATTATTGTAATTATTTATAATTTTTTTTAAATAGGTGAACTCATAATAAAGGTTTACTTATTTTAAGTTCATAGGAGTTCAAAGTGTTTTTCATTTGTGTTACATAGTTAATAATAATAAAACTTTCTTTATCTTATGTATGGTGTAGTTCAAAAGTTTAGGGTATATATATGCATGACCTTACCAATCCTAAACTTTTGATCAGCAGTAACAGTTTTTTTCTTTCTATTACATACAAAAATTAAATAAAAAACAAATCAAATATGGAGAAATATTTCACAGTAAAACCTGTATCTTGTAGCCTTACTACTCAGCGTTGAAGAAACAGAGCGTTTACACGCGCACTAACCTGCTCAACACATTTGCACACTCGGTCACAGCCACGGAAGTTTATTTCATCAGACGGAGCAGTGTGATTAGATAAAGCTACCTTCACTCCTCTGTGTGCACACACTGCAATGTGTTTGAACTCATCCCTTTCCACTATCACTTCCTGCCCCCCTTCTGGAGCGAGATAACGTCACTCTTCGAAACATCAGGCACAGGTCTGTAAAGTAGCTGTCAACAAATCGCATTCAGGGAGGGGAGGAAGATAGCTCGGGCTAAGGTTAAGACACGCTGTTAAGACAAAAATGAACTCATACCTGATAATATCTCCCCCGACACGAGCTGATAAGGCGAGCGTCGTACACATTTGCTCACCTTACTCACCTGAACGCAGTGATGTATTAATACTATTATTATGACAGACTGTTATAACAACTATCATGACTCACAGTGCTGAACACAAACATCCATTTCTGACCACTCTTCTTGAAAGGAAACTTCTTGGAGCAGTGTGCTAAATCATGTCGCTTATTTTGCTGTGAAAGGCTGCGATTGTTTTATTAATTTAGTATGCAGCAGGCCCGCTCCTCACATTATGCCTTTCTTTTGTCTCTGTGTCTGTGTTTTGAGTGGTAAAAACCGGGTGATGGATGGTCGGCGCTACAGGCTCATAAACATAAGCACAGCGAGCTGATTGATTAAGGCTTTTATTGTCTTACAGACATTTGCTTTCTTAAACAGTAGTTGGAGTGCTGCAGACTGTGGGGCCTCTGGACCTGCTTTCAGCTATCTGAAGTTGCCCTGAGGGACAGAGATGCTAAATGTGACTGTAGGCTCCTACTGTTGACGTATGGGTACTCTGGCTTATTAACTTACCTCATGCACTCAAGCAGGTCACTGCCAGCCATTCTGCCTTTTGATGGTCTCATTTTGGTTGTTTACTTTTATTTTGCAAAATGAAAATGACAAGACCAGTACAGCGGTACCCAATTCTTTTCATATATTGTCTTGTTTTCCCATGACACAGAACCTGGTATTTAAACTTGCTAACAGATAAGCAAACAATAATAAACCAAAATGTTTTTATCTTAAGCTGCTAAAAAAATTTTTTCCCAGTGTGCACTGCATTTCTATTTATAATTTAAAACTGAATAAATGAAATAGAGTTACATACATTTGCAGTTGCTTTTTGTCTTAAGGTTCCCGTTCTCAAACATTCTATTTTGGTATTTCTATTGTAATAAATGACAACAGAAACTGGGAGTGTTAATATTAACCATGATTTATGTTTAATATTGACTATGATTTTTATTTATTTATTTATTTATTTATTTTTATAGAAGTAAGAACTTTGTATTATTGAGTTATTGAGGTGTGAATTCAATTTTTTGTTCTATTATTATTCTTTAATATTAATAATTTTCCTTTGGTATTTATTATATATATAAAAAAATTATATGATATATTATATATTGTATATATTTAGATATTATATTATATTTAAAGTTTTTATATATATATATATATAATATCCCAATGTGTGTGATCTCAATGATTTTTTTTTTACAATACATAAGTGTATAATGTGTATTTTTATTATTTATATATAAATACAAACACACAGAAGTATATAACTATAAATGTATGTGTGTGGCTTTATATACATAATAAATATACACAGTACACACATATATTCTGTAAACAAAAATGTTTATTTTGAATGCGAGTAATCACGATTAATAATTTGACAGCACTATATATATATATATATATATGCTCCCTTGGAAGTTAGCTGAGGCTTATTGCTTGAGCTCTTTTGTAAGTCCCATACATATCCATCTGTGCTTTTCTAGAATGATTTGTTCTTAAAAATGTGTTGTATCTCACATAGATCAAAATCAAACTCTTGCAGAAGGAAGACCTCTTAGAGATTAATTTGCATTGGCAGACGAAAGGGGTCGACCTTGTGGTTTTGTTTCATCCATATGCAAGCTGCAGTGTTGTGGGTCAAAACCGTTGATCTTGCACCCTTTATGCCTGCACAGACGTGCTGCAATTCAAGTCTACGCAAAAAGTACACATGTGAACACGCGCTCAGATAGAACCGACCTTGCTCAGGTAGATCGTACAACTCCTGTCACATCTACATCCCTCCATTGACCTCTGCAGGGGTCACAGTCCATTCCTGCGGTGGGCAGATTGCGTGTTTGGGAGGTGATGAAGGGGGCAGTGCCGGGAACAGCTGTGTGGTTTGTAGTGACCGTGCTAACTGCTGTAGGCTTTGTAAGGTCATTATATGATAATGAAAATGATTACTGAATTACATGGGGGTTTAGGAGAGGGGAGGGGAGTGAACGGGCCTGAGTTTGATAAATGATCTCTGAAAATGCCCATCTGTCTCCACCCCCCTCTCTTTCAGTCTCTCTCTCTCTCTCCGTTATGTTCCCCTCTTTTTTTTACTGCGTTTTTCTTGCATTATCACTCAATTACAAAAAAACGATCGAGTGAAAAATGGAGCATTAGGAGAGGTGTGAGAGGAAGTCTGCTTCTGTGTGCATGTTTAATGTTGGACTCTCAGGAGAGAGCAGCCACCCGTTCAAACTTTATATCACATAGTGGAAAAATGAACTCCCCCTATTGTAGATACACAAGATGTCTGTCAGGTTTAAGTGGACCGAGCAGATTTAGAGCATATTTTACCAAAGCATGTAGGTCATCCAAAACCAGTTTTTCATGGACAAAAAGAGCAGGAGAGCATGTACTTATTGAATGCTTAAGTTATTAATCATTTTATTTCAATCTGAAGCTGTATCAATTTGAAAAAAAAAACCTCTTGAACATTTTATTTGATGGTGTTCTTGATACATGTTGCACAATAATGCTAAGTTATGCATAAATACATGCAAGTAACCCTAAAACAAACCCTAATACTAACCCTAACCATATACCTGTAGCTAATTAATATTACTCAATACTTAAATGTATAATTGGAGTGTAACAAGGACACCTTGAAGTAAAGTGTAATTCATATTAGTAACACTTAGATGGTTAAAATAATCAACATTGATTAATTCGTTAGATATCATGATATATGGTATATCTGAATTTTTACAGCTGTTTATTTGTGGAATATTATTACAATTTATAAGAGCTGTTTTCAATGTAGTTTATTTATTTGGTTTCACAATTCTTTAGAAGTCACTCTAATCTGCTGATTTGCTGCTCAAGAAACATTTCTTTATTAATTATTATCAGTCACCAATTGATGTGCCGCTTAATATTTTTGTGTAAAGCAGGATACATTTTTCATAATTAGATTTACTGCAATTTACTGACCCTAAGCTTTTGAATAGTAATGTTTGTAGAAATGGATACAGTAATCAATGGTGCATTAATGGTGTTATCTTATAGAACTTTATTATAAAGTGTTAACAAAATATTTGAATTGAGTTAATCATTCATAGCCACATAAGGCATAAGTTGTGGCAAATGTTTGTTTGCATTTGAGCATGTGAGTGTTGCATCCTGGAGGCCGCAGCTGCCCTCATCACTCACCCTCAGTGCGTGACCTTTGACCTCAGGCTCTGAATGTCTGTATTTTAGTGAGTGTCTCAGTGTGTTGAGTGTGGTGTGACCTCTCGTACTTCACCTGGGTGGAAACCTTCTGAACAGAAATGCCACAGGCTGTCATCACACACTCACACACACACTGAAAGGTCATGGAGTTCAGAGGGCAAGCAGAAGTTTCTCCACAGACTAGAACATCAAACACCAAACATTACAAACATGATTGCTTACCTATGTTTTGGCAATACAAACGAGGTCAGTGTTAATGCTTTACGATTAACGTGCATTGAATAATTACATTGTTTTAGAGGAATAGTTATTAACGTGTTACTTTTTGAATTTACTTTACCCTATATAATACTTGTATAGCTCTGTAAGCACTATACTTTAAGCAATGCACACTTTGTGTTCTTTGACATATTTAGTGTCAAATGCAAACTTTTTCATCTTCATAATTTACAGCAAGTTCTTCTGTCACCCAGAATCTCATTCTTGTGCACAATTCTATTTCTGTTCCATTCCATTGGCTGATACAAACCTAACTCTAACCTAAATGTGCAATCAAATTGTTTTTACACATATTATTTTAATATTTTCTACATTATAGGACCTTTGTCATTTTAATTAGTATATATTTTACATTTTAAGTTAATTTGAGGTTTACAATTTAGTATTTTATGTGATTTTGTCATAATTAAAATAAAAATCTTATTTTAATATATTTTATTTCAAGTTTAAATTTTTAAATTTGTAAAATTTTAATAAAATTTTTAATTTATTTTTGCATATTTTGCATAGGCAACATTATTATTATTATTTATTTATTTTTTTAAGTAAATCTTTCCTGTAATATTTCTATTTTATATTATTTTAGCCTTATTTCAGTTACTACTAAATAATTTGTAACCGTTTTGATTTTAGTTAGCAATAACAAAACTGCAACTGCATTCAACTAAAATAACCACATTTATTTTTGCAAAGCTAAAACATTAAGACGTTTAGGAAAGATGTATTTAGGGCAACAACACGGCACGACACAACAACTTGATTTCCTTTTAATTCACAATCGACATGTTTTAGGAGGAACACAAAAGCTACAGTATATTTAAAACTACCTTTCCCAAACTGATGACAGCATATGAACACATTCACAGTTGGTTTTCCCTCTGTCTTTATTCCTCAGTCTCACTTTCATTGGCACACAAATTCACTCCACCGGTTGTCGTCTCATGAGGAATGGGGTGTCTCCATAGCTGTCAATCCTGCGGCGTATCTTTTGTCCCAGCAGTGACTGTGTCCCTCCCACCAGGGTCTGACAGAGGACAGACAATAGAGCTGCTGTCCCCGAGTGGAAGGAAAAAGACCGTTAACGTCTATCTTCAATGAGGACGGACAGGCTCACCCTGCACATGACAGCTCTGATGCTGGGGAGACCTTTACAGTTCGTAAGGATGGAGATATCGTGCTCACATACACACACACACACACCTACGCTTAAGGGTTCGATGGCGTTTGTGCTCGCTAACTCATGAGTTTGATAAAAAAAAAACACTTTTGTGTGTGAGTTTGTCTTCCAGTAAGTAGGGCGGTTAATTTAAAAGCCGTATCAACACACAGGTACACACCCGTATGCGAACATGCTTACAGACACACACACTCATGGACTGGACTGATAGTGCAGTGTGTTTTTCCTCATGGCCTGTGATGGGTGTTTTAGCTTCGTTGGCTAGAGCTTCCTATGTGTTTCACCGAAAGCTCCAGTGCTCACGGGCAAACACCTGGACTTACTCTCCGTAAAGACACACACACACACACATATATATATTCCTGCTGGTGTTTTTGCTCACTGCACAGTGCTAAGAGAGGTAACACATTTATTTGTGTGCGTCTGGGTGTGTTTCTTTCATCATCTACAGGGCTGTAATTAGTGTGAAAGTGATGGTTGGGCTTAAAAGCTGTCATCTAATTTGTCTGTCTTTATCGAAACAAACATGTGTGGTCCCTCCCTTGCGACGTGCGTGCGATGTGTGATTACCAGGAGAACGAGCGTCTGAGAGTTTGATCGTAAATTACTCCGCTATGCTTAAACCACTGTTTAGCAATCATAAAGCTATGCGTGACATACCCACCGCGGCTGCCGTCCCCTTCGTATGCCCGCTCTCGCATGCCTGCGGTTATCAGGATTGGAGAGTACATGCAGTGACCCACTCGGCGAACCGCTCTGATTTTGGGGGGTGCCAGTACATGCTGGAATGCCGTTTTTATTATATTTGTTTGTGGAGAGGAAAAGTAAGTCCTATTTGTTTCTTTGCTCGTATGTTTGCGGCGAACGAACGCAAACAAGTACAAGGAATTACACCCTTTTATACACATGCACACTGGTGAACACATGTGGCGTCCTAATAGCTGGGTGGGTGAGGCCTGTTTTTTCAGCACATGGAAGGCTTCATTATGTGACCAAACTCTAAACAACAGTTTATAAAAGGACATGATTCAGCAAGTTGCCTCCCTGTGTAAAACTAACGTTTCTCGGATGCGTCCAAATGAGAGAGGAGAATGCCATTAAAAAAAGAGAAATTGCTTTTCGTTTTAATTGCTCGCTTGGCTTAATAAAAACAGCATCGCATAATTGTGCTTTTTGCAACGTTTTGCCGTGCTCGATGCAATTATGAGCACCACAGAAATTCGGGGCCCTAGCAAACAGTTGCGCACTCTGCTGTTAAGCGTTGATTTTATATGGAAAGAGAAACGCCTGAGGCTAACCAGATTGGTGCAACGTTACTGCATCGCAGAAAATGCCAAGAACGGTTCTAATTGAAGCGAGCGAGAGGGGCGAGGATATAACTGAGCTATAGAACGTAGAGCTGTGCTTAATGGCTACTGAAACAAACTTAAGCAGGCACAATCAAATTTTGTGAGCTCAGCTGTTTGATATGCTCGAGTTTGCTTTATAAAACGCTAGTCTTTACTTTTAAAACAAAGCATATTAACACTTTTATTGGTTTGGCCTAAAGGTTCACCCAAAAATGAAAAATCTGCCATTTACTCACCCTCCTGTCATTTAAATTCACTTTCTTATAGTTTCTTTTGTCAGCATAAGAAAGCTAGTTGCTCGTACACTAGCATTCAGAAGTCTGTAATGTAGTAATATGTGAACAATGTCAACAAATGAAAAGAACATTGGGTTCCTTGATAAAAAAGCTTACTGTATTAAAAACAGTGTATTGTGTTGTAGAGTAGTAAGAGAGAGACTGACTGAACACGGGTGATAACCTGCATCTGATACAGCATTCATTCAACTCCTCAAGCTCATATTCACAACAAAACGTTAGTGCTGACTTGTCTCTTGTCACCATCTAATGTAACACAGACTGATTCAGAATACTAATTACTGCTACTTACATAAAATATTACAGTATTTATTGAGTAATATTACTCATTAAACATGATGAGATTTTGGCCTTAGTCAAAACTATTTGCTCTAAAACTAATAGATGAGACCAAAGGCTGCCTATTAGATTTTTCCAGAATTTAGAAAAATAGGGTTTATAAGCGCTGAATGGCCGCTTGTGATGAAGAATTAGAAGCGCTTGGATCCATTTTGCAATCATCAGTTTAGAATTGTAAACAGTACCAGGCAGAGATCGGGGCAGGCAGCAAACCATCAGAATTGTGTCCTGGCGGAGGTAGTCAAGGCAGGCAGTAAACAATCAAAGGAGGGAATAAACAGTCCAAGCAATTACACAAGGGAATCAATGCAGTAGAAAATGCTCAGAATTGCAGCCGGGGCAAACAAAACTTTGCGTCTAAACAGTCCGGGAGTGTGGCTTATGGGCAAGGCATGGGGAGTTATGGGAAATGCAGTCCGGGGAGAATTAGTACTCCGGTGAGGGTTCCCTCCGGTGGTGATCGGAGAGAGCCACAGAGGTGCCATTTGTGACACCCTGGAGCTCACATCTCCACATATTGGTGGAGCTACTACAGTGTTGTTTTGGGTCACCATTGACTTCCATATTATTTTTCTTTTTTACTATAGAACTCAATGGTGACCCAAAACAGCCTGGTTACAAACTTTTTTCAAAATATCTCCCTTTGTGTTCAGCAGAACAAAGAAATTCATACAGGGTTGGAACTACTCGATGGTGAGTAAATGATGACAGAACCTTCATCACTTTTAAGATTTTTGCACTATATTTGAAAACATGCAAAAGTAATTGAGAATAGAGATCCATTTTCTCACACAAAGCGTTGTGTGAGCACAATATAGAGATACTTTTTTTCTTATATGATTTTATGTACTTTTTGAAGCTTGGCTGCATTACATCAGTGTTAGATTAATAAATGATGACATCATTTTCATTTCTAAAAAGTATTCCTTGAAGAATAAGCCAAGGAAGAAGGAGGTGATTGAATCTGACATCTTGCCCAGTGTAAGTGTCATGTGACTGTTCTACAGATGTGCCTGCATTGGTCTCAGGTTAGAGGATATGAATCACATTGTAGTCTGAGTCAAGGCACTGTGAGCAGTTCATCATTCTACATGTTTTCTTATACTACCATTTATCTTTTTCTCCCAAACACAGGCTCTCTTCCTCCAACAGATGCAGGGGGTGGTTTTTTGGTGTGTAATTAGTTCTTCATATCCTTGACTGTACTGAAGTGACATGTACGTTAATGATAGTGTTAGCTCTTCTTAATCTCCCTCTCCACATACACAAACACTTACTCCTTTTGCCCTTGCACTGTTAATTATTTCCAACACCGCTGGAGCAGTCCGCTTCATGGCAAGCATATTGTGTCTGGCAGGCGAATGGCGGGTTATAAATGATCCTGAAGGTGAAGATGTGACTGTGAGGAGATAGTTATGAAAATTTCATCTGTCTATGCGTTACGGCTACAGCTGCTGCTGTCATTGGAGAAATTACTGCGGGTCAGCCCTGTCAGAGAGAGAGAGGGACATCAGAGCGGACCTGTCAGACCCCTAAACACACACTCACACACTCAGCACAGACTGTCCCCAAGCTGTCTGTGTTCATTACCAAACTTAGACAGGGATACAGCAGGCAGGTGGAGCAGACCTTTCAACCTTACCTACTGCCATCAGGTGCTATCTGTGCGTGGCTACATCTCGCTCCGAATTACCAAATGTTGCTATGCACCATCTATCAAGCAATTGCTTGTGATCTGTTTAAAGGTGCAGTTCACCATTTTAATTTTTTTTTGGATGAATCCAGGTCACCAAAAATATTTTGTGTAAGGAAAATGTATTTTACTTTGAGGACCTGTGAGTTTTTACATAAAATATAATCAGTGATGGGCAGTATCGTCGCTACAAGTAGTGACGCTACTAGTTTAACTACATTTCTCAGTAGCATGTTGGTAGCGCCGCTGTTTTCCGAATCAAATGGCTTTTCAGTAGCGAAGCTCTTTTATTGATCAAGTAGTGCGGTAGCGTCCACACTAGCTAACGTTACATTTCCCAAGCATCTCTGACGCTTAAGCACAAATCGGAAATACAAATGCTACAGATCACAGATCCTAGATAAGTAAATGACGCCACCACCATACACCGGTCAGTGCAGCCGCATTAATGTCAGTGATTCTTACTGTGATTGGCAATGAGCTTTTTGGTGTTAGCGCCACCTTTTGCACCAGACGCGGGACATGCTTGGGCGAACACTTTTTGGAAAGATGGCAGAGGTAGGAGAGGAATTGATCCCGAGAGGGGAATCACCGTGACTGTACCTCAAGAAGTTCATGACGCTGACTTAGACAACGGTCTGTTTTTTGCCATGTTGGTACTTTTTGGAGTAGTTTACTATTCTACTAATGTGGTTTGTCCTGTGGTTTAAGCTGCATTGAGTTACACATATGCATGCGTTCAGATTAAATACACACTCACGACACCTCACTTTTGTTATTTGTTATTATGTCAATGTATGATTGTTAAATAAATAATTGCACAATCATATTCGTGCCTATCTGTTTGAATGACATTTATTATCACTAAGGTAGCATTGATTTAAAATTGGTTCAATTAAAAAAAAATAGCTTAGATGTAGTAAACTACTTTTACCATGTTGCTGTTGCTTCGCTTGCTACATTTCTCAGGGTAGTAGCTTTAGTGTAGTTAGGCTTAATTCAATGTAGAGTAACTGATAGCTTAGCTCACTACATTTTCTAAGTAGCTTGCCCAACAATGAAAATACTATCATTATTATACTATAAATGTAAAAAAACACTTAATTTTAGGGTCTCTTAACTAGTTTCTTATTAGCACGCATTACTAGAATATTAGCCATTTATTAATAGTAATTAAGCACTTATTAATGCCTTATTGTACATAAACATTTTCCCCACATCCCTATATAATCCTACCCAATGTCTAAACCTAACAACTACCGTACTAACTAAGCAGCAAATAAGGAATTTCTTGAGGGAAAGAGTTGTAGGGTAAAACAAGGGTAAAACAATTCAATATTTACACATGAATCATTCAAAAAGTAGCCCAAAAAAATGGGAAAAGAGAGGGTTTTTAAAAAATCTTCACAAGGTTAATCTTTTCTTTTTTTTAATCAAATTATGCAAAGAATCTGTAAATTTGATATAGAAGATATTTACTCATCTTAACAAACAATGTGATCAGCGTAGATGCCAATATTTTTGCTATTGTGGACATGCACTTTTCACAAATATATTTGTTACCTACTGCATAATATATTCCACAACTGTCATTGTCAATATTGGGGCGGTCCCCGATATAAAGTTGGAAGAGCTCAGCTCGGGCTGCCATAAGCAGGACCACCTTTATGAAGAATCATATGTTAAATGTGCTATTTAATTCTTTAGAATAAAACATATTAAGGATTTCCCCCCCCACTTGTGTATATTTATATTTGACAGGTAAAAATAAGTTTACCTCCCTGATTTTCACAGCTTCAGTCTATCCTGAAGCATTGTAATTAATACAGGCATGACCTGCCATCTCCCTCTCCCTCACCACCAACTTACAGTTTCCAGAGAATTCTATTAGCCCAGTCCAGCAGCTGTTAATTACCTCTCTACATCCGGCGCTCTTAGACAAATGAAAAGCTCTGGTACAGATGTAGGATAGAGTGATACACTGCCTTTCCTCTGCCTCCTATAAAGCCACTTTCGGAAATGGGTCATCAATCCGCGGTTGATAAGTGTCTTTGGTTGGTAATGAGTGTTTTATCAGGGTGGGATTAGTGCAGATATTTTTTGTAATTAGTGTACTAGCACAGCTCTCGCCGCTTTCTCTGAGGTGTTTGTCCGTGTTTTACTCGAAAGGAATTGTGTGTGAACTTTTCTGGGGATGAAAGGATCCGGCCCGGGAGGGAGCGCAGCTTATACAGGACTTTGAAATAAAAACAGAGAGCTAATCCACAGCCAAGTGCTTTACAAAGAGATTTCAAATTAAGTGAGATACATCGGATGGCCTGGATATAGTAATGAGGCTGACAATAGGCGATTAAATCAGAGCAAGCTTATAATAGTGCTTTAGCTTGAATGTGTTTGACCATAGCTTTTGGGTATATGTTTGATGGAAGGTGCTGAGTGTGAACTTCAACTTGACTTAAACCTTTCTGACCCGTCTAGTAGCTGTATTGTTTTCTTCATCTGCTTCTGTCCTATACCTGATGTCTTCAGCTTCGCTCCATCCCGAGGCTCTCCAGTGCTAGTTTATACAGCCTCTGGTCTGCCTGCGAGTCTGCTAGCTCAGAGGTCACATTATCAACCCACTGCTGGGGGCCTTCAGCCTCAAGGTACCCACTTAACTGCCTGTGGGAAGAGGAGGATTCGCTTTCAACTTTCTTCTCTCTTTCTCGTTGCTTTGAGATATCCGCTGCGAGTCATTTTTGTTTCCTCCGCTCTCCTTTCTGTCGGAGGGCTGCCTTTTTTTTCTCGCTCATGAAATCACAATGCGATGTATTCCGCCCGAGGTGCAACTATTCAGAATGCCGTTTGACACAGAGGAACTGAATTCTTGCTGCTCGCTGCTGTTTAAACGACCCCACGAGCTCCGAGAGGCCATTGAAGCACACACATCTCTCTCTCAGGCCACAGTCGGTGGCTTATCTGACATTTATGAGGCTCTAAACTGCACTAGCGGGTCCACTAAAAGATATCTGATAAATAAACACATCAGGCTCAGTGCATTAGAAATGCTCCTTTCATTCTTATGGATGCTTTATGAGGATGTTTTTAGCTTTTCTTTCTTTCGTTTATTTCTCAGATGTTTACTCTAAAAAGTGAAACGATGAATTTCATTTGCTTTTGTTAAGGAGACCAGCATGACTTCTCAGTGTTAATTGGTTAATTCGATTCTCATTACCTAATGTGAACTGTATGTAAGTTTCTTTTATACATATTCAGTAGGTTGGGCTTTTGTCATGTCTGACAAGGCTGATGGTACACTGGGCAACATGCTTGTGCACCTTTCAATTGCGAATGGGTAACAAATTTCTATATGGATCATTTAGACCAGTCTTGGGCCCTGCGTCTCACCTTATTGACCGTTTATGGCAACATTTCCTAAAGTTGCTTGGCAACATTGCTCAAAAAGTTGGTGTATCATCAGCCTAAGGAAGTAGCTGTCAGAAAATAGTGATATGATGTCTCATCTCTCTAAGATGTCATAGTATGTTTTTAAAACTCATATTTTGCCTATTGTGTGAGAGGCAATAAAAGCCGCTTTGGTTACACTTAATTTTGATAGTCCACTTTAGATATTCTCCAAACCATAAGTAACTTTGTAACTACATGTCAACTAATCCTCCTTTATGGTGTTTACTAACTTTCAGTAGGGTAGGTTTAGGTATAGTAGAATAAGTTAAAATATACTTTAAAGTCAGTATGTTGTGTACTCTTTAAAGGTGCGATAGAATGCATTGAGAGAATATTTGAAATTGTTCTCTGATATGTACATAGAAGGTATGTAGCTTAGGTAAGGGGTATAAATGCCCAGAAACGGTTTTACAGGTCCATTTACAACCCTAGAATTTGACCCTAGAATGAATCAGTCTGTTTTTGCCTTATTTGGAAGGTTC
>JAUMHQ010000296.1:2192847-2212847 GCA_032361165.1 Enteromius paludinosus | reverse complement strand
GGCTGGCAAAATATAGATTTAGTTTCTTCTCATTTGGCTCTCTTTTTTTCCTCTGTAGTGCAACGTCTGTTCGGCGCTCTGCAATCACCTGCCTGCTCTGCTCTCCCCTCCTGTTTGTGTCACGTCCTATGACAGTCAGATAAGAATATTTCACCCTGGATAAGATGCTCAGATCTGAGGAATGTCACTCAATATGACTGATTCATCCTCCTCGCTCCTACCCCTCCCCTTTTATTTAGCATTTCAAAATTCCCTTTCTTTCTTTTTCTTCGTTCCGCGGAGACACGTTCTGGACATTCCCCTTTATTTGGCCCATCAGAGAGAGAGATGGATGTGTGTGCTTATTGGACAGTAAAAGGCCACTCTTCAGGTGACACGCTTATCCAGCCGAATATTCATGAATATTTAGGAGATGGTAATGAGGGAGTTTTGCATTGTTGCATGAGAATAGAGGGAGCTCCCCGGGGGAGGAGGAAGAGAGAGCGGACAGGTCGACGAGGTGTGGCGAGAGTGTGTGAGTGTGTGTGTGTGTGTCCGTACGTCTGAGGCTATTTGGTGAAGCGGCATTCCTGTCTGATAACCCACTTTCACTCGCTCGCTTGCTCGCAGACTCCAGCACGCTGTGATGAACTTGATCTTCTCGTGGCATTGTTAAATCATATGGTCTAGCTTCATACACACCTGTCATTCCAGAGAGCTCAACAATACATCATCCAGATGGGCAGACTACACTCAGGAGCCTTAACCCAGAGCTTTAAATGACATCCTGTATTATTGATGCTGTCTTCGCTCATCTCTCTTACTGACTTAAACACTCACATGTCTAAAACTCTATATTGTGATTTAAAGAATGGTGGTCCAGCCGGTTATACTAGCTTTTTTTTGCCATAAAGTTTTCACAGGAGGTCTTGAGAATCTCTTAAACTTTACTGACATGATTGCTTTGCATGATCCGACAACTGCCTCTGTGGGAGCAATAACTTGGACGCCATGATTTGTATTTATTTTTTGTCTCTTGCACTGTTAATTTGCACCAAACCTGGACACGCTCAAGTTTAGGTTCTGATTTGACAATCAACGCTCCCTCGCCATCACTGTGTCCGCTCTGCATCCGTATATCAATCTGATTTGTGTGGCAGACACTCTCGGTAATGAAGCAGACTGAGTCTTGCTGTGTGAGCACCGAGGTCCATTTTGGCAGGCCCTGTCCTCCAAAACCCAGACAGAGAAAGAGCAACCGCGGTGAGCTTCAAGCAAGGAACAGGCCCACAATCGTTGAGAGAAAGAGGGAGAGCTTGAGTGAGAGAGGTTCTAAATCAGTACGCAATCCAAAGGCCCTCCATAAATCATGTGAATAGGTTTGGTGGCGGGACGGAAAGCACACCTGCAAGACTTATGTAAGTCTTATTAAACCATAAATATCCAGCAGCTCCGGCCACAGCTCTTCAGGACTAGAATAAATCTTACTCTGTGCTCAGTGAGGAAGGCGAGAGTGAGACCGAAAGAGCGTGTGGGTGTCAGAAAGAGATAGTGTGCGTGTGTGTTCGTATGTCTACACAACGTACGAGCGGATAAGTGTTTATACACTCAAACTACATTTCATTGGTGAGGATTGTCGTGCAGTTCGTCAGGTTAATCATTGTAGTGTCAACTCAACGAAGAGTTGCTGCCATTTTTAATTGTGTAGGTCTATATATTGCAGTGTTGAGCTTGCAGTGGAATTTGGCTTCTTTTTTTATAAACATTTATAAATGTAACATTAGCTTTAGTCAGCAAGCTGCTAATATTAGGGGACCCAAGGATGCATTAAACATTTCCAATGTGACGGTAAAGACAGTATTTTAAATAATAATAATAGTGCTATGGCGTCTATAAACACACTATTTTTCCATCCAGATCAGGTAAAACCAGTATCTAGTGATTAACGGTTTGTGGGATAGATACAAAATTCTGTCTCAGTACCTAACTTTACCAAATGGAATGCAAAGCTTTGTTGGAGTAATGTTCACTAATAGATAACATCTATTTTTTTTTTATTTATCAAATAATACCAAATAGACACTATTAATGAATCTGAGAGCTCAATTAGCTGCAAATGTGGGTTAAAAGTAGAAAGAATGGACAGCCATCAGGAACAGCACCTCCTGTGATGAAGGGATCCGTCTTCTTTCGACCAGCCCGCGTACTTGGATAATAACAGTTGTCCCACACACCTGCGTATCTATTGCCCCGACCTGCTTCTCAAATGAGCTCAATTAATGACAATAACCCAGCAGGTGCCAGAACACAGACATTAACGGATAGGCCACTATCAGCAGCCGAGAGAGCTTGTCTGTGCAGTAAATATGTAATGATCACAGGTGTAAGAGAAGGGGATGGGGACGTGGGGAGACCACAGGAGCAATCTATTTGTGTTTGGCCGAGCTCGATTCAGTTAAGCAAGCTCGACAAACCGAAATGGATGGACTAGAATCTCATTCATCCGGCCTGAAGTGAGTGGCCAAAAAACTCACTAGATCTTTTTATTAGAAAGAGGGTGGGGGTTCGGATAATGGAGTCGAATCGACTGCAGTGTTTAGTTTGTGTTTCAATTTACGTCGCAGTGTATTTGCGGTGTAGTGTAATTTGCTTAGCCCCGCTGCTAGATTCATTGGAGTAAGCTGTCATTTGGATTTAAATTGTGTGTATCGTTTGCCATGGATACAGAGTGTGTGTGCAAAACCATGTGTGTGAGCGAGGTCTTGGTCCCCATCATTGGGAACACCGGTGATCTCTCGGAGCTTTAAACTTCAACCCTCTCCTCCACTGGGCTCCTCTTCGCTCGCTCTCTGTGCCCGCATTAGCATAAAGGCATTAAAATGAGAATTGGAATTAATTTGGACTTTCCCCTCCATAGGAATTAATGAAAGTTTGCTCTTCCATTCTGCATAGACAGCCCTCACTCACAGTCCATAAATATTAATATTAATACCACAAACGCATTTAAGGAGCAGCGCTTCGGTGAAGCCGTATACAGAATATTATGAGAGATCATGATACATTTCTCGTGGGGAGCACACTTGAATGAGTGTGCTGCCTTGCCGTTGTGATCTGTAAAAATCCAATCTCCACACGGCACTGAGAGAGAGAGAGCGCAAATGAGAGGGTGTGAAAGGAAGATGTCTGAAGCCCATCTGAGAGTTGAGCCTGAGCTGGTTTCTACTCTGGATTTGTCCTATTCAGTTCACTCTAGTGTAACTCCATTATCCAGGAAGCAGATATTCAGATAGATGAGAGACTGTTATCAGGATCACACACTCGTTTTCACGGGGCCATCGCCTCTTGAAGACTGGGGGAGTTACTAAAGGCAGCGGTTCAACACTTTCTGCTCTCTCTTTCACTCCTAGACCAATTCTCACTATTAACTAGCATATTAGCTGTTTATTAGTACTTATCCATGCCTTATTCTGCATGACTATGTTTTAGATCCCTTAACCCCAATAATAATGGCAGAATGTTTCCCAAACCACAAATCTACATATTAGAATGATTTCTGAAGGATTATATGACACTGAAGACGAGTAATAACGAGAAAATTCAGGAATAAAATCCACTTTAATATTTATTAAAATAGAAAATAAATTCATATGTACGTTTGTATATAAATATATAATTAAAAATGTAATTAAAAAAGGATTGCAATCAAATATTGATGACGAATTGATATAATTGTTTTTTTTTATTTTTTATATAACAGTTTATATTTTTCAGTTCATATCACAGTGAGCTATAATGCTAGTAACCTGCTTTTCAACATATTAAAAATTGTATCGTCCTTAAAAATATAGAGGCTGCCACACCCCCATACAGGTCACTCAGATCACTATTGTTAATATCTACATATCAACCCTCATGTTAAAAACATTCATTTTTAACTTTTGACTAGCTTTCAGGTAGCTTCTTGGTGGAAGAGCACAGACAACACCAGCATAAACAACCAAACCAATACCACAGTGTCTAGATGCTATACGTTATGGGTTAGAGAGGACAATCTTGTAAGGTAAACCTGTCAGGGTGTAGAAAGAGCATGTTACTAATGTCCCCCCTTTTATGCTTAACATTATGCTGGTAAAAGTCAAATATGTGTTTTCAGTGGAAATCAGTTTAAAGCTATCATCCTGTTGTACTCACACCTGCACTGGACATATTTGCTTACAGGGAGAACAATACCTTTGCGGCTGTCATAATATATACAGTAAGACCTCTTTCAACCTTTCCCACACTTAGCATTAGAGAGGTGTTCATTGTAGCCACTAACCGGTAAACTCTCTGCACTTGGACTAAGCACAACACTGCAACTGGATCCTAGACTTCCTGACTGACAGGCCTGGGGCAGTCAGGATCCATGACTGAACCTTGCAAACGGTCAACCCCGAGCACTGTATTTACTGTCACTTATGACAAGGTCTGTGTTAAATCTGTTTGAGTGTTTGTAAGGTGTGGTGTAGCTAAATTGTTGGGTTAAAAAAAAAAATAGGTTAGCCACTGGAAGGTTGTGGGTTCTTGCTGCACTTGAGCTTGTTTGTTGTCATGCTGTATTCCACTATTTACACTGCTATTTCCGGGAAACCGCATTTAATTTCTTCTCTTCCTTTGTAGGAGACTTTGACTTTGAATAAATGTGACTGTTTTCAGCCAAGCATTTCTACACAAAATATCCCACAAAAGTTTTTTGTTTCAGAAGCACATGTTTTTTTACTGATCACACTCTTGCATCATTTTTGTTTCGATGGTATTGCATTGGAGAGGAGAAGCCAGAGCCAGAGAACGTCTGTGAATGTCAACAGCAGTTATTGGTGAAGCTATTTTAACACGCACGCTTTTGATATGTGCAGGTATACGGGTCATTCTGGCCAAGGTGAGATGTGGCGCTCTATACGTGAACTTCAAAGGCATTGTGCTGGTCTGACTCCGCGGGGCGTCACCTTCATGACTTCAGTCAACATCCACACACACGCGTACACCTTTAATCTGAGCTCTGCAATACCTACTCAACCCCGATTGAGTCGATACGCCCTGTTTTTGTTCTGTGATAGAGGGATGTGGAAGTGAGAGTGTATGATGCAAAAGCAGTGCAGAAGCGTGGAAACACACTTGTTTAGTTTGATTAACTCTGAGATCAGGAGCCCAGTCTGAGACAGTTTAGAATCGCAAAGGAACGTGTACTAGGAGTTTTTTTTCTTTTTTCCTGGTTTCTTTTTAAGTTGTTTATAATGTCAAGTATATCTCGTGCAAAGGCATGGACTTTTAGAAGGGAAACTTTGCAATGCTTTGATTTTCTTTTCTTAGTGACATGCATAATGCTTTCATCTTTTGGTAGAGTAAACAAGTCATCAAAGTAAAAGGCTGAATATCTTATAAAACATTTCTTAGGTATCTAAGCATACAAGAATTTTTTCTCTCTCTCTTTTTTTTTATTTTTTAGAATCAACAAAGAAACAACTGCGAATCCTTGCAATAACAACAAACTGTTTCCGCAGTGGACTCGATCCATCCATATCCAAAAATGAGTGCGTGTTCATATTGAAACTTAGGATTTAGTCAAACTGTAGGCAAGTGTTCCAATTTCGGCCAGCACAGATCATGTGCAATTGGATCTTTTCAATTCTAATTTGAACCACTTCTATTTGTGGTTCTAAATCAGATACAGGACCAATCTTTTCTAATGTGACCTTAGTCAGTCATATTGGAATTCATGCAACTTTTCATGTCACTAGATCAATATTTGTGACACCAAAGATTTTACATAGCAGTAGCTCTTTATTCACTCTGTTAATTTAGAACGAGAAAGCTGTGAAGTATTCAGGTGGTATTAGAACTATTTAGTAATTCTCTGACAGCTCTACAAAAGCTAAAGGGAAACCATGCCAGAACACTTTCGTTTTTCTCTTCATCCTCGTTTTTATCCTCATTTGTGCACAATTTCAGTGGCCTCCAAATTTAGCTACTTTCACCTGGATGTTACTTTTTTGGGAATTTCCACTAACATTAACAATAAAAGTAAATTCCAGGTGTTTCTTCATGTTCCACTTGATTTAAAAATTAGCAAAACACATATCAACAAAGAAAAAAATAATAATTTCATTATTTTAAATAGAAATAATTACTGTTTTTTTTCTTATGTTCTCAATTTTGCTATTGATTTAATAAGTATATAATATCCGTGAAACATAAGTGAGCATTAGCCAAAGCTGTGATGCGTTTTGGGATGATTTATGGTTACATTCCACCCTCTCCATAATTTTTTTTTTGCTATTG
The DNA here is from genome assembly GCA_032361165.1 of Enteromius paludinosus. Lineage (NCBI taxonomy): Eukaryota > Metazoa > Chordata > Actinopteri > Cypriniformes > Cyprinidae > Enteromius > Enteromius paludinosus. The sequence goes on along the minus strand of JAUMHQ010000296.1, from coordinate 2,206,550 downwards.
GAAAACTTTTTATATAGTTAGTAAAGTTTAAATCCTTGAGGAAAGAATGTGTTCGAACACGATCAAATTCTCTCCCCCCCCTTTTTTTTTCTTTTTCCCTCATTTATAGAGTTCAAAAGGTAAAGCATAACAGGAATGACCCATATGTTAATGTCTGAATTACCATGCGTAGCTGTTTCTAAGGTGTGTTGTGTGTTTGCAACCTGGACATCAATACCAGGATGTGTTGGTCCTGGGGGTCATCCTCCATCCCTGGTACGGTTTCATTACCTGCAATGCTCTAGTCTCATTACACTCCTCCCTAACCCTGAAGGGCTCTCTCTTGCTCTCCCTCTCTCTTTCTCTCCTCCTCACTCACCGTGCAGCGGATACGCCATAAACTCCGGTAATTGCGGCATCAAACTTGAGTTTATTATTTTCTGTGCAGGTGTGAGGATGATATGAGGCCCAGGTTGCATTTACATACAAATTGAAGGTTTTTATTAATCAGGCGGGCAGCAGGAATCACAGAGCACCACTCCATCAGCCTTTTAAATACATTTGGTGACATTTTTACCCAGCATTAGCATGATAGGGCAAGCGGAGGATAATGTCCCAATGATTGCTTTTCCATTGAAAGCACAAACGGTTTCATTTTTCCTGTCATCTCAAATAAGTGTTAAAGAGGGTTTGGAGGCTATTGTGCTAGCGCTCCGTATGCTGGGGACTGGGAACCGCTGATGGCCATATTAAATAACCATTAGCGCCGGCGCTCAGATCATCGCGCACCCACCGTGCCTCCTCTTTGCTTCCTGCTCTGTGATTTTCCAAATGAAGCCAAGCTGTGCTTGGCTCTCATAAAGCACTCACACCCTGCTCCATTTTTCCTCAAACAAAATGCATTACAACGGTAATTTTGTGACTGTTAAGATAACTAGCGTTAACAAGCACTTAATTAAAATGTACAATAAATAGCCGTCTGCGGCCTTATCTGAGCAGGAGAGCCGGGCAGGGAGGGTGGGAGGTGGGGGGTTTCCAGCGCTCAGACCTGCTGCTGCCGCCGCTGTAAAGCTCGTTTACAGATTAATTGCTTTTCTGTCTGGCAGAAGCTGCTTCCTCTCCCGCCAGACCCTAAATAGCCAGATTCAGGACTTTATCAATCAAACCGCTCCCTTTCATTTCTTTTTCATGTTTTTTCTCCTCTGTTTTGCTTTATACCTACATATAAATAATGTTATATATAATTTCCATTTCCTTAGGTGAGCTACTGAAATGTGTAAATGTTTGTCATTTGCACTGTAGTTGTGTTAATGTGTGCTCTGTAGTGTTTATGTGTCATAAGTGAAAGTTTGTGTGGTGGCAAAAGGGTAGTCTTCTGCGTGTATGGTTTTTTTTTTTTCATACAAATGTGTGCAAGCATTCATCCAGATGTGTTTATTATAGTACAAAGGTCATGTTTGTATTTAAGTATGCCTGTCAGGGGTTTAAAAACACAAACAGAGCCCTTGAAATAGCACTGTATTCAACCCCACTATATGGTTTTCAGTCATTTAAGCTGTGGTATAGGACCTGTGAGAGAACAGGAGAGATTTTTCAGAGATTAAAGTTAACAGCAGTTGTTCTCCAGGGATCACATTACTCTTTAACCATGTGACTCAAACACTTCCACACTGGCTTTAATGACTTCAGCTCACAGAGAGCAGACTGAGAACTGCTTGTTTTTAAATGGTGGAAAAGAAAATACGTAAAAGCAAACTTCCCTCTGTGGACACGCCTCCTGGTGGTTTATGTCGCCTCTGTCCCGACTTTAACCCAGAAACGATAAATCTGCCAAGAATGTCTGCATACGTATGCATGTTTGAAAGTGACCCCTGTGCAATGTTGCAGAAGTGCATTTCTCTGAAGGGAGACTAGCATGTCTTTCCAGGTGGACCTAGAAATAAGCGAGTCTGAGATGGCATTCAAATGCAGTGCATCTTTTTGTGTGTTGTGGTGATTTGCTATTTTTTATTTATCTATAAATATTGTTTTTATAGAATGACTTAAATGTAATAATGCTTATTTAGGGCTTCTATTTTAAGGTGTCCTTGTTACACATGTTATATGTACTTACTATTATAACAACAAATATGCATCTGCATAATCACATGCAATTAACCCCAAACCAAACCCTGATCTTAATCCTAACCGTAGTAGGTACATGTAGGTAATTAATATTACTCAGTACTTAAATGTGTCAAGTCAAGCCAAGCTTTATTGGCTTATAGTGGAACCACGGACCACGGTGCTACATACCAGTTACACGTAGATAAACATGCAACAATAGAAAGGCAACAACAGAGCTATATAACAGTTAACCATCTGACTGCACATGTACTATAAATACTATAATTACTATACCTAGTTACTATACCTAGAGTACGCATATGCAGACTGTGTACAAGAACTGTGGACAAGTTATGGGAGAAAGTCCTGTGGTCAGATGAGACCAAAGTAGAACTTTTAGGTCTTAACTCCATTCACTGTGTTTGGAAGAAGAAGAATGATGAGTATCATCCCAATAATACCATATCTACAGTGAAGCATGGGGCTGGAAGCATCATGCTCTGGGGGTGTTTTTCTGCACAGGGGACATGGAGGGGATGGAGGGGCTATGTGTTGGTACACATTGAGCAAAAAACTCCTTCCCTCAGTCAGAGCATTAAAGATGGGTCGTGGCTGGGTCTTCCAACATGACAATGACCCAAAAGCACACAGCCAGGAAAACCAAGGAGTGACTCTGTAAGAAGCATATCAAGGTTCTGGAGTGGCCTAGCCAGTCTCCAGACCTAAATCCAATTGAAAATCTTTGGAGGGAGCTGAAACTCTGTGTTGCTCAGAGACAGCCCAGAAACCTGACAGATCTAGAGAAGATTTAAATGGAGGAGTGGGCCAAAAGCCCTCCTGCAGTGTGTGCAAACCTGGTGAAGAACTACAGGAACCATTTGACCTCTGTAATTGGTTACAACTTTTTTGACTCAAGTTATCGAATACTTATTTGACACAGTAATTCCCAAATAAATTGTTAAAAAGTCATACAATGTGATTTCTTTTTAGATTCTGTCTCTCACAGTAGAAATGCACCTATGATGAAAATTGAAGACCCCTCCATGATTTCCAAGTAAGAGAAGTTGCAAAATCACAGGGTGATCAAATACTAATTGACCTTACTCTGTGTGTGTGTGTGTGTGTGTGTGTGTGTGTGTGTGTGTATATAATGAGCATTAGATTACAGCAAAAATCATTTCAAAGTAAAACCTTATTAGCACAAACAAATAACCATTTTTTAATTGAATGCTTAAGAAAATCACTAATAAGAGCCAATAGTCAATATGGTACCAATATATCCTGCATCTGATCTCATACATTCTCATCTCTAGTCCTCCAAAAAATGGAGATGAAGCGGTTAATATGTTGTGTACATAAGAACAGTCTTGTATATTACTTTGACAATGACTCTTTTGAGCTTTCTGTTTATTAAAGAATCCTATGAACATTGCCAATAATTGGGAAATGTTTTTTTACCATACGTATTAAAATGATTTTTGAAGGATTATGCGACTGCGGAAAATTTAACACTCATCACTGCACCCAAAACGGAGCCCAAATATCAGAGGTGCGGGGATGAGACCCTGGCAGGCCTGGTTGTCTCTCCAGTGCAGAGGTCTCCGATCTGAGGCAAAGAGGAGGGGGATGTTGTGCTGTCACTGCTGTGCTTATCACATCCAATTTAGCTGAGTGATTTATAATGTGCTCAGATGATAAATGTTATTGTAAGAGAACAGTCCAGAAGAGGTATGCCTGCTGTCTGTCAGAGAAAGAGTAGGGAGAACAGAAAAGCTGAGGTGAGGACTGTATTGCTGCTAGTGGGAGTTGGTGTCCTGCGAAGTGCCTGTCGTAAATCAGCTTGTCAAGGACCCCACTTCCCTCTGTTGAAGCACAAACTCAGTCCTGCCACTGAAGAAAACTCTTCCGCAGACTTCTGAAAATGCCTCCTTCACCCTAATTTGGGTGATATTTGCCACAAAATGTACCTGTTCATTGTAAATAAGCCTCAGAAACAGTGGCGTTAAACAAATGCACCCTCCCCCAATACATATAAACACATTGCTTCACATAGATTGTGATTTGTGTTTGCGTTTTTGAAGGTAACCCACCGCCTCACATCCCCCGAGCACTTCACTGACAATAATTCAGCACAGAGTATATTTTCCATAAATAATTTGCTCTTTATTGATTTCCAATGTGCGGTGAGAAAAATGCAGGCTCTCGGCAGAGAGGGGGAGGATGTATCAATTGCTCTGTGTGCGGTGAAAGTTGTGACAGGAGAGGTCGGCGTCCTGGGAGCTCATGTCCCCTGTCTTTATTTACGATCGCTCTGAGAGCAACTCATCAAACCTGGCTGTGCCATCAACCAGGACGCCCAGGGATAAAGGAGCACACACACACTCCTTACTAGTACTTTGCAACACTGTTTGATTTACACGTTTGTTAACAGTGATCTGGCATAGGTAATATGAAAGAGATGTGCTGAATAATTGCGTGCTATAAATCAAGGCCTGTACGCCATTCACTTGATGTCTATATTTACAGGCCTGACATCCTATGAGCTTCAGGCCACTACTGAAGGTGAAAGGTCACATTCAGCGATCCTCTGTCTATTTGTCACTGTTCTAAATGCTGTGCCCTGACACATGATTGACAGTCGTCGAGGTGAGCGAGTTAAGGTGTAGGTGTGTGTCCGTGTGCGTGTTGGTGCAAATGTGGCGGGGTGCGTGTGGAATCTGGTGTTGACGACTGTTAAGAGCATATGCTAGAGTTGAATGTCACACTGTCGCCAGCTAAGAGCTGTTAATTTTGGCTCTGCTCTGCCTTTGTAACAAGACCCCACCTCTGCATGGTCCCTTTCTGAGTCTTGTTTCTTTTTTGTTTGTGTATTAGAAAGCGCGTCTATTTTCAGAGGGAGTTCCCTTATTGCTAGGAAGATCGCGAATGCTCGGAACTCATTATAACATGCAATCTCTAAACACAGATGAATTACTCATACCTTCACCAGATTTGTAGAGGTACACATGAATTAAATAAATGCATTTACCTTAAAGGAATAGCTCACTCCACTCCAATTCCAACATCATTTAGGCCCAAATGAAGTAACAGCTGTCAATAATAACCAAATACTTACCAAAATGCACTGTAGTACAAGTTTACCAAGCCAGTTAAAAGCTTTTTTAGGATGAAAAGGTTTAAATTTCAGTTGTTTAACTGATAACTTTACTGGATATATCCAGTGAAGCTCTCATTTCTCACTCTTTATCATCATAGAGGAATATTAGCAGTGAGTAATGACTAAAATAAATAGTTTTCCCTTAAATTAAATGAACATCAAGCCATAATCAACTCACATTGGTGTTGTTCTAAACCAGTATGACTTTTATTTTTGCTTCTAAGGAACACACAGTAAATGTTAAGAAAATAAATTCTGTGAAAACACTTGAAGTATCTTCTTTTGTGTACAACACAAGAAGGAGCGTCCTTTTGTAATGACATAAGGGTGAGTAAATAAAAAAAAAAAGCTGTCCCTTTAAAACACAAAGATTCAACGACACTGTACAAAGCTGTGTCTCCATTTGCCCCTCCATTTGAGTCCTCCGCATTCCCTCTATCCCTGCAGGGACCTGAGCACTTTTAGGTTGGCATGATATCCACGGTGCAGCCCATGGTCAGTTTTAGCCCAGGGCTTCTCAAAACCTCACAATGCCCCTTGGGTAATATACAGCTACATGTAAAAGCCTAGTCAATTTGCCAGCTAATTCTGGCTAAATGGTTGTCATAACCGGCCTTGTGCTGGGTGGCTCAGTGTTGGATGACTCTCTCTGTCTTTTTGCTCTTCTGGGGTGTTGTGAAAGCCCTTGCAAATGTCATGTGCTGACACCTAAAACATCCATTAGTGTGCGTACATTAGCAAGCTTGCGAGTACAAATCTGGGTGGGTGGGTGGTTGTGTAAGGAAATATCCCTGATTCTGGAAAGCGAATCCCCAGTAACGTGGAATGAATGTGCCATATAAAGGGCTAACGCTAACGATAAACTGTTAATAATTCACGTTGAAAGAGTACAACCCAAACGGACCAGATTCACTTGCAGATCTAACTCCTTTAGTACCAGTCACAGGCCTATTATAAACTCATTAAGTAATTATTAATCGGCTAATAATATCTATCCCGAGTGTCTCTCAATGGAGCAATTTTACATTAATCGCACTGCTCCACTGTGTGTTTGCATGTGTGTGTTTCACAGCAGATGGCCTGGAGTCTCAGAGCAGTTGGGCTGGTCAGTGTAGAGCGGCTGTAGAGAGAGGAGGAAGACAGGTGTTATGACTGCAGACTTCCAGCCTTTAGCTTTTGTCATCTTTAAACTTCTCATCTCACCCTTTGTGCCTTTTCCCCCCTTTCTTATCCTCTCTGTCACCTTCAGTGCACGGAGCAGAAGAGCAGCTGCAAGTCTGTCCTCACAAATGTGTCCTCCTGGAGAGAGAGAGAGAGAGGGAGAGAGAGAGAAAAGAAGAGTAAAAGCATTGACCTAGCATTATTTATATATAGTAGTATTGGCACAGACTGCTGCTGTTTCCCATTGTGTCTTCATAATGAGCAGAGAAATTGGAAAGGAAACTGTCAGGGGAGGCTTGTGTGTGTGAGTGTGTGTGTGTATAGGACCTTGTTACAGACAGATCCACACAGTAAACTGAACAAGGAAAGAGGCTAAAGGGGTCAGTCTGTGTGGACGCCGCACACACTCACACTCTAGAGAGGTCTTTGCCTGTTAAGGTGTTAACCGTGCGAGTCGTTTTGGGCACCACAAGGGTATGTGGGTCAAAAATCATTTCTGGGACAGATATGGTTCAGTTTAGCCCTCTCAAATACTATCCTAAATGTTTAACATGAAGAAATTTGATTTGATACTTTATTCCTTTGTCATATTTCATATAACATCAGGATATATTTTGATGTACTTTTAGTATCTTGTTTTTATTTTTTTTATTCATACATTTAATCAAATGTCATGCAAATACTATTGAACGAGAATATGGATTGGGAATTTATACAGTTTTTATGAAAATTAGTAAATGTTTAAAATGTAAAAAAATAGTAAAAAAACTATTGGATTTTTTGAACACTGAATACATCTTTTGTGGTTCTATTAGGGGTAAGTTGTCACATTTGTACCTGACATTAAATTTTCTATTGCAGACATTTCTGCAAAATGTAAAAAATAAAGAATTACTGAACAGCAAATATATTGATTGCTTTGGTAAATGTATTTAACAAATTGCATGAAATGTGTTTGACTTATGAGCTTGATTAACTTGACTGCATTAAGTTATGCCAAAAATAAGATAAAAAAAAAAAAGTTAGCTAAATATTGAAATAGATCCTTACCAATACAGCAAAAAAATATTTTCAAATATATGTTTACAAATATTTGAAAATATACAAAAACGGCAAAAAAATAAATAAATGTATGTCACTGTTTGATTGTATAGTGACATTATTTAGCACACAATACATTTAGTATATATTTAAGACATATTTTGGCTGAGGAATTTTTTTTTTTTTTGTATATATGGTCACATGATATATATAGCAAAACCAGAAAGAACATTACTGTCGGTATCAGATAGTCTTACCATGTGATACTTTATCTACTGTATACTGTGGTATAGCTACAGTATTTGATGTAATGGTTTGTAAACGCCTGCTAGTGCACATACATACATAAAATATACCCTTAAAAATCCCACATAGGAGGAATTCTGTCTGCCTTTCTTTGTGTAGGCTGCACTTTAGATTTGCATCACACCCTGTATTATTGTGCAAAACCAACCACTGCCTGAGGCCATGTATACAAACAAACACCATGCAGATGGCACTTCGGACTAACAGCAGCATTTAAGGTGTCATCCAAGATGGGCCACATATGTATTTCTCCTCCTGCCCCGGTAAAGCAACCTTTACACCTTTTTTTTTTAACTGGTAGATCCTGTTAGCAATGCCTTCAGCCATCTTGCAGGGGTTCAAAGTACCCCGGCCCAAAGCAAAGCCCACCACTTCCAGCTAAAACATTTCGTTTTTTTTACCTGGCTGGCTCCCAGCTCACCCTCCATCGGAGTACCTGCACCCGCAGCCTCCACCGTGGTTGTGCCTCTGCTGCTGTCAATCCTTGGCTTAGCTTGAGCACAATAGCTGTGTAATTACAGGTTTCTGTTAAACCCAAATCCAATCATATACAAGAGTAGAGGATCATGCAGGAACAACAGGAAGCCGAGAGAGGGAGGGCAGGTGAGGGGAGTACCGATGATTCAGATGTCAGACATGGGCTCTGTGTGGAGATATCAGAAGCTAATGCTAATGACACAGTCAGGGAAGGGCGGACACCTCAACCTGTCACACTCAAACCTATACACACTTACACATAGCATCACATAAACACTTGCAGGCCAGACGCACTGAGGTGTAAAACATGAGCGGAATCATTACAGCCTGAGAGGAGATGAAAGTGCTATGTGGTGTGGCAGGTTCTGCCAATCAGCTGTCAGGTTTTGTAACATGTTTTGTAACCATTCTGATGTACAAGTAGTTAAATCATTAAAACGAAACATTGTTTAATTTAGGAATTTTGGGCACAATGAAAGCACTTTTACAGCTAATGTTCAATCTTGTCTAATCTCCAGTGGCTCCTGTAGCAAGTTTTGCAAAGGCTGAATGCTTGTGCTACATTTCCAAATGCTGTTAGGCTTTTGTTTTTGCCTATGATAAATGAAATGAATACATGCATTTAATGTTTGAAATGCCGGGATGAATAATTCATGAAAGTCACGCAGATGAAGTAATCAGTACACAGATCCAGGACAAGAGGAAATTAATTTTTTAAAAGTGTGTGTCTGTCAGCTTCAGAGAAAAGAGGATGTGTTATTGTGATTACACAAGTTTGCTGTGAATAATCAGTCTGTTTATATGTAACTTTAGCCTCTGCAGATTCCGCAGGGAAGCAGAAAGATTTCAATACCCGCACAGTTTTCTGTCGTATTGCCGTTTCATAATAATCAGCGTCGGTAATTAATTAATCACAGAATGCTTTTAGTGAACCGTGTGTATTATTAGGCAGCTGATCCATTGATCGACTCCATGCTGTCTATTATTAAGATTTTATTTTTCTATTAAGTCTGTAGTTTCAGTTACATATATGTATATATGTAACAAAATATAGGCTTATAGAAAAACACCTGTTTATATATACATATGTGTGTGTAACTGAAAAAATCTTAATGTACATGACATGTTCATTTACAAAAACAGATAACTCAAAAACAGTTTTCAAATATCATGTTTTTTCATTGTGCATTCTAATTAATCTGTCAGTCTGCAGTTGATAATAGGTTAAAATAATAATAAAATACAGCTAACACACACACAATAAAAACATGATGACATCATAAAATGCATGCTTTAAAAAAATAAATAAATAAAAAATCAGTTTTTGCAAATAAACTCTTCATATATGTGTGTGGGTGATGGGTCGTTATCGGCATTAACGTGAGACTCTTATCGCATGAAAAAAAAAAAATATTACCGTTAATCTATTAGCTATGATGACTCTCACCTTGATATTTTAGAGCGGATGTATGTCTAGCTGAATTGCACTGTAGCCCTATTTAGACGGGACTAGTTTTCATTAGCAAAACCATGTTAATGTGTGGTTACTTTAGTTCAACTATTATGATTTTTATTTGTAGTAAACACATGTTTGACATGTTGGCATATCGCGTTGGCTAAAACACACAAGGAAACCCGTTGTAAAAAATAATACCACAGACATCGCATACGGACTTTCACAGATACGGATTATCACAGAGGTTGTGAGAGAAAAACACAGACATGGCAGATTCGGATGGGATTAAAATCACCAAGTACGTCTGTGAAACAAAATATTCTCTATTACAACCCCCTGTAAAACTAGTCCCGTCAGAATAGGGCTTTACTTTTAGTCATTATTTAGGTAGCACACATATTCTGAATGCCTTTGGCAGAATTCAAATGTGCCATTTTAATCTAGATTCCTTTCAAAATTCCTCTCGATTAATCTAGATTAAAAAATGTATCTATGCCCACCCCTAATAAATATATATATATATATGCATGTGTGTGTATAAAATATATATCGGATTCAAAAGCTCATAAGGGCTGTTAGAATGTTTTTTTTTTTAATGAGCATTTTTCTTAGGCTCCTATTCAGTAATCTCACTTTTAATGACAATGAATAGATTCTTTTAATTGCAATTTAAGTGAAATAGCTAAACATAGGAGGTAATTTAAGAAAAATTTTAAATGGCACTTAGAGGCATCTTTTGCATCTCACCTTTTACATAGACAATTTTATATAAGTAATAATGCACAAAAGGATGTGCTTTTTTATACATTTAGTTATGCTTTTTAGACATGACTATATTCATAAAATAGCAAAGCCTTTCAAATCTTATTGCATAAATAAGAAATTATAATACCTAAAGAGTGAGACATTCAAATAAAAACCCTGAGAGAGGACTCGTATCAGCACCACCACATTGAGAAGAGCTATAAACATTAGCTTACGTAAGAACATGTGAGTTGGTGGTCTTTTAGAGATGTTTTGAAATGCACACATGAAAAGCAATGAATTTTGTCATACATAAACAAAGGCACACAACAAGTCTTAAAATTTCATTAGAAGACATGATTCCTTCATTGCGTGTGTGGATTCAGTGGGTTTTTATTGTTGGTGTTAGTGCTGTTGGGGTTGCGTTAAAAACACTGACGTGACAGAACACCACCAAGTTAGTAGATCAGCTTTTGGTGGTACCCAGTTGCAACCAAACAGTCAGAGGGTGAGAGTAGAAGGGAGGGATGAAGAGAAAGAGGAAAAGCTTTCGGTGGTGTGTAATTGTCAATGATTACGGTCTTTAAACTGTCACTCTCATCTCTCCCTCCCAACTCTTCCCTCACAGCAACAGTCGAGGGCTTTCACGGTTCTCAAAGACAAGCAGAGTCCAAAGTCCTGTGGATGAGTAAGACTGTAGTTGCGTTGCGGGTTTTTTTGTGTGTAGGAGGTTTGGGAGAGAAAGTAAAGACAGGAAAAATGAAAGAGCGAGAGAGGGCAAATGAAAGAGAGAGAGAGAGAGAAATCTCCCTACTAAAGATATTTCCATCCAGGGCGTATGAAATATTAAACGTGTTCATTATATCCTCAATTTGCAGTTATTTTGTGCGAGCACACACTGCCATATTCTTCCAGCCATCTTATTGGCAGGGCTCTGTGGGCCTGAAGTCAAATCTCCCTTTTATTATTTAAATCCATGCATACAGCCCAAGCCCCCTCAAATCAGCACAGCCCGCCTGCCATCCGTCCGCCTCTGATTGGCAGCTCGATATACAGAGAGGGAGGATACAGCGGGTGATAATGTGGGTGACAAAGGCAAATCCGCCCCGCCGGATCAGTTTTTATTGGGGTCGTTTGAGGAAGAGGAAAGCAGGGGAGCGACAGAAGAGTTTGATGCATAGTAAAAGTAGCTGTGATAATTGGCGATGGCATTGGGCTGTGTCCGTGCTTGTGTTGGCCTGTCAGAGCAGCGATGTAAATTTATTTGACATGTTTTTGTCAGGATGAAACTTTAATGTGGTGGGTGTGACAAATTATATGCAAATGTTGTAGTAGGGTTTTTTATTTTTTTTTATATACCCTTTCCGATGAGTTGACCTCTGAGGATTCCCACAGGAAATCAGGTTTTAAAAATGATTTGATGGCCCACGACATGTGATACTCCTCATGCTTGCACATACGGAAATATAAATATGCACAAGCACACACTCATATAACTGCTGTCCAGTGTCAGGCTCTACCTTTGTTGTTTAGCTCGCCAAGCTTCAAGCCAATCGTAATATCAGATAGTTATTGTACAACACTACATGCATAAAACCTAAAAAATTTATGGTTATTCAAAAACCATGTCAAAGGCTAAACTACAGTGTATAGACCAGGGGTGGCCAACTCCGGTCCTGGAGAGCCGCAGCCCTGCAGAGTTCAGCCGGTAACCCTAATCAAACACACCTGAACAAGCTAATCAAGGTCTGAACAGTTACTTGGAAGCTACAGACAGGTGAGTTTTAATTAGTCTTGGAGCTGAACTCTACAGGGCTGCGGCTCTCCAGGACCGGAGTTGGCCACCCCTGGTATAGACTATATGCATGTGTGTGATTTTTGCATTAATTTAAGTGAATTGAACCGAATCGACTGAACCGGTTCGCTGGAGGGAATCAGACTTTCAAACGCTACATTACATTATAGCAAGAGTAGCTTGTTACTGGAGAAGCTGCACTGCCGCTAGTATTTTGAAACATCGCTACTTTTACTTTTAGCTCCACAACACTGCCGTTATAGCTATACTGCAGAATTGAAAACGGTAAATTATACGCTGTAAGTGTGCGTGACAGCCTGCGTGTTTGCGTGCATCAGTTTTCCCATTTTCCACCATCAAATATTTTATGCGTGCAGAGGCAGGAACAAAGTATGACTGTATGAATCTGTTTGAGGTTGTGTGTGAGGCAGGATGCAGCGGCCTCCACTTCCTCCTTTCTAAAATCTCCCTGAATGCGCCAATACCTTGCATGCACGCACACGCACAAGACTGCCCTCTGTGTTCTGTTGTGGTGCGGTGTGTAAGCATAAGTGTGCGTGTGTGCCGCTGTGTGTTGTGTATGGCTTTGATGTAATAAGCGGTGGAATAACAGGCTCTTTTGTACACTAAGAAGCCGCCTGCATCTGAGACCAATAACCCAGAACCCTGAGGTCAGTGTGCAGAGGATGATGGGACAGATATAATCACATACACGGACACAACACCTTTTTTATGCTTTCTCTGCACATTCGGAAGCAGGCAGGACGGGCAGAGCTTCATAAGTTTAATATTATCCCGGGATGACCTTTTGTCCCTAATAGAGTGGCTCGGCGATAAGGAGATATTGTGTCTTTAGGGGGTTGCAGGACGCATTAAAGAAGAGGGAGAGTGACCTGTGTCAGACCAGGAGTGTGTGTGTGTGTGAGTGTGTACCTGTCAGCGGATTTTTATGATACATAACAGGGCAGTTTAGTGGACTGCTTTAGGAAAGCTGATCTGAGCACATTTAGACTCACTCCGTGAAAACCGCAAACGTGTATTAAAGCTAATGCTGCAGTTAACCACAACCTGTAACTGTAGAGTACACACACACACACATTCTGAAACACTTCTACTCACAATCACTCTCACAGCTAAATGCTATTACTGCCATACATGCATTAAATGCTCGACTTTTATATAAGCCTCTTCCTAAATTCAACACAGTTTAATGATAATTGAACTTTTTTCTTATTCGTGACTATTCCTCCTTAGTATTCCATAATGTCTTGTAAATAAGACTACATATCGCATAATTGTGAGTTAATTACAAATATATAATACAATTGCAGTGTAACTTAAATATATTAAAATTTCACATTTACACTTACTTATGTAAATGTTAAAGGGATAGTTCACCCAAATATGAAAATTAGATGTTTATTTGCTTACCCCCAGGGCATCCAAGATGTAGGTGACTTTGTTTCCTCAGCAGAACACAA
>JAUMHQ010000296.1:2176404-2191397 GCA_032361165.1 Enteromius paludinosus | reverse complement strand
TCGAGCGACTGGTGAGGTGAGCCAGCTAACAAGGAGGACTGCAGGTGTCGCCAATCAGTAGTCAGGTGATTGGGAGCATGCATAGGTGACTGTGCTGGGATCAGTTTGGCTCAATGGCGTGATCTCTTGATCTTGATTGGCTGTATTGTGTTCAGTACAGCCCGATGACGTGACAGCAATATAATATGAATGGGAAGAATTTATTTAATTTAAAAAGTGTACTAATTTTGGAAATTTTTTAAGTAAATCCCTGCATCTGTGACCAATATTTACCAAGCTTTGATGGCCGGTGATCTTAAAAAAAAATAAAAAAAATAAAAATAAATATATATATATATATGTATATATATATATTAATATAAAATATTAAAAATAATTTTAAAAATACTGACTAAATTTAAAAGATATATGTTTATATAAACAAAAACAAATGTGACTGGGACATAAAATAACATTTGGTAAAAAAAAAAATTAAAAACAGTTAAAAATTAAACTTTGAGGACCTCCTCAATTCATAAAGAAATAAACAAATTGTAATATATATTAGAAGGAGTGAAAAAAAAAATCCCAATCACTAACTGTACTTCTATTTTTTTCTAGATTTCAAATTAATTGATGTGCATTCACAAAGGCCCGTTGTAGCCAGTGCCACTGAGTTAAATGGAAATGCTAGCCTCCTTTTTTCATGACAAGAACTTGCTAAACCTAACTCACCATGTAGAAACACAAACTCAAAGAGAGAACAGACAGAGAGGTGCATAGTCAAGAGTCAGAAAGAAAAACACAATTATGTCTCATAAACAGAAACAAATCTTACATTTGCCACATGAAGCACTTAGCCAGTGTAGATGCTTAGCAGTGCACCCGCAAGTGTGGATTTACAGATGATGGGAATAGAGAAGAGATTAGCCAAAGCTGGGTTGCATGGAGAGGAGCACCAGGACTGCTTCCCACACCAGGATAATGAATGACATTTGTGAGCTACAATAAAATAAACAGTGGTGGTGAGCCCTCTGTTCCACCGCTTCTATTTCTAAAGTGAACTTGCGAACTTGAAGACAAACAGAGCAGCTATCCCACAAGAGAGGGAAGAACTTTTTTCCTTTGGTGGCGAATTTTTCTTCAAGTTCTTTGCCAGTACATTTCGATCATAATACTAATATGCAAAGTGATATACTAACATACTGACATATTCTATTTACAAAAGAAATGCACAGTAGATTCATGTCTGTGCCACATGTATAGTATCAATTTTTACAGAAGCAAGACAGCAAGCTTTTCCATGTACAGCTGTATGTTTGAAAGTACACAGTCTGCACTACTTGATCCAGGCAGGAGGGCAGTGCTGACGGTAGGCATGTGGCCACAACGGACAATATTTGAGGAGAAGGTCATGGAGATAAAGACTGATCTATAGACAAGACAAGATTCTCCAAAGGCCAAATTAATATGAAACCACAGAGAGAGACTAGACTAGTTGCTCCAAACTATTTTGAAAGTCTAGACCAACAGAATGCTGATAGACTAATTGCTGTATGTTTGTTTGTTGAGCAACTCTGGCCCATTGACAAAAAGAGGAAAATGGGGTCGTTGTTGAGAAACCTGGGCTGAAGCCAGTAACCAATGGGCCCCTCCATAACCTTCTATGAGGGAGGCATTGTGAATTCAACCAAAGCCCACTTTTATAGGATGTCTAGAAAACACACTCAGAGATTACAAAACAACGGTACTTTAAATAGCAGAAATGAAAAAGATTGTTTATGGTTTTCTTTCTGATTTAGGTTAAGTCTAAAAAGCACTGGAACACAAAATTAGTTTTGTGAACTGTCTGACTTAAGTGTGTGTCAATCAACTACTACTGTTTTGTAAAAAATTATCCAGGATTTCCAAGCAACACTCTCCTCTATGTCTTGAGAAGAATGTAATCAAAGAATGTAATAAACATCTAACATGTAATAAACATCTAAAACATCTACACAAAGCTTGACAGCGGCTCAGGAAACCAGATCCTCAAATACATCCATATTAATATCTGTTCAGTCAGTCGGCATTGAGGATAATTGGCATAAGTAGATAAAAGGGCCAGGCTGCTAACGCCCTCATAACTGCAGATGTTACTCTAACAGATGTTTTCGGCTGCCCCCTTTCATTACATCCCAGCATGTGCGGTGCACAAATCAAAGATTATTCGAGGAATTAGGATATGAAAAGCACGTTAGCTCAATTAAGGAAATTAAATAGTGTACATTAGACGTGGCTTGTTCCAGCAGCGGCGCACATTAGGGCGACGAGAGTTGGGAGTAATAGAATCAGGCGAATCGCTCTCTAATTGAAATGCACTTAAAAAGGATCATGCTGACAAATGCGATTGTATCGAGGCAGTAACGCACATTTACACACACTTAAACGTAAACACACGTAGACACACACACACACACCTCACATCCTCCTCCTCATTAAATCTGATCAAATTGAAATAGCGAGGGTCCTGACAGCGGAGCTGATAGAATCTGCAGGCAACAGCGCGTTCACTGAAACAGGTAATCAATTTAGAGCGAGCTCATCACCACCCTCAGAGGCCCCTTTTAAGAACACTTAAAGATCAGGAGAAATTAAAGGGGGACAGATAAGCAGGCATCATGGCCTTATCATTGGCTACGCTATGGGAGAAAAATTACTTCCTGTGAGGAACAAAAAAAACAGACCTCCGTCACCCATAAACACAGACTTAAAACAAAGCAAATGCACTTTTTTTCATTCAGGATATCTTGTACATGCATAAAAAGGATTTTTGAAAAGATATTTTCATATTTATATTTCATATTCTTAGCATTGACAAAAAATGCTAAAGTGATAGCTCACATAAAATGTTAAATTCCATCATTATTTATTTATATTCATTATTTATAACTCTGTATTACTTTTTTTTCTTCTGTGGAAAGAAAACAAAAGAAGTTATTTTGATATGTAAAGAAAACAAAACAAAAAAGACATTTCTCTTATAGGCCTCATTTTTAAATGTTGCACATTTCCTGAAATTCCAGGAGTAATGGCAATGAAACAGCAAACGGCATTGAATTAAACATGACATACAAAAATTGTTTTTTCTTGCAAAACGCACTCCAGCAAACTTTGTTTTACTTACAACTTTGAAAAATCTTTTTTTTTTTTCACAATGTCTGAAAAGAAAGGTCAAATAAGGAGTTAAATCACATAAGAATGGGGGGCTTTTCCTTGATCTTTCCTACCTACGGTCCGGACCCGGGAAAACAAACAAAAAAATGAGGAGACTTGAACATCTAAATCAGCAGCATTACACATGATGGATCCTAAGGTAGGCAGAGATGGAGTTCTAACACAGCAGAGCTCCCTCACTGACTGCGCCACACGCTCTTCACAGCCTGATGGTTTAGCAATATTTTGCTTTTCTCCTGTATTAAGGACTAAGGAGCTTTCCTTCCACAAAAATGATTTATATTAAATTACAGACAAAAATTTTGTGGAACAATCACATATCCTCAGCGTTACATGCGCATCAGTTTTAAGCCTCACACAAAAAAAAGACATGGACGTGCACCTCTGCTCACCACTAGAGGCACTCTTCAGCCCCCTGACATTTCCTAAAAACAGACACTCACAGCATGTGACTACAGGATGAACACCTTAAACATATAGAGAGTGTTGTGTTAAACACACTTTGGATATACAGCAGAAAGCTTTCTTTTCGTCTCTTCAAACCCCTCAACTAACATTACCTTGTTTTATGGAGTGTATAAGAGTATGGGTTCCCACCAGATAAATAGTGCATACAAAGTGCCAGGGAATACTTCACCCAAAGTACAGAAACTTCTTTCATTATGCATTAAATATGTTAAGATATTTAAGCGCTTTGTAGGTGTTAGCGCTCAGCGTCCTGTGGTGTCATTCTGTGGCTATGATGGCAGGGGTTTAGTAATGTCTGCATTAGAGACTTGTCTTCTTAAAGCTACAGAGATGGTAGGGGCACACGTGCTCTTCTGTATTTCAGTGGGAATGATTGTCTGAGTGTGTGTGAGAAAAAGAAAGTAAGATTGTGTGTGTGTGTGTGTGTGTGTGTGTGTGTCAACTCTACATGTGCCATCCTCTCAGTGAGGAGTATTCGGAGAGTAATCCACAGATCAGAGCCAGTGCAGCAAGAGATTTGTGGGATATGTATACACACAACCTGTGGTTAGCTTGTTCCTGAGTGAAAAGACAGAAAGCAAAGCCAGGAAAAACTGAGATGAAAATATTAAAGCGGCGTAATAGGACTGTAAGAAGAAAGAAAGATCCAGATGTTTAGAGCGAGTTTAAATAGCCAAGTGGCTATGAATAAAATTAGGGATGTCATTTTTCTCAATGCTTGTGAGCATGAATATGCATGTTGTGGTAACTGTAAATTTATTTATTTATTTACTTATTATCTAATTCAAATTAGAAAATGCAGTATTCCAATTTGAATTTGAAGAAAAGGAAGAATGAATGATGATTATTAAAGATGTTTAACTGTAAAAATCCATGTTTGAAAGTATTCTGAAAGGTTTAACATGTTTTAAAGGCAGACAGACAGATAGATATGCCATCTATATAAACACGTATTTAGTTTAAATATACTACCATTCAAAAGTTGAGGTCAGTAAGTTCAGTAAGGTAT
The DNA here is from genome assembly GCA_032361165.1 of Enteromius paludinosus. Taxonomy (NCBI): domain Eukaryota; kingdom Metazoa; phylum Chordata; class Actinopteri; order Cypriniformes; family Cyprinidae; genus Enteromius; species Enteromius paludinosus. The sequence continues at coordinate 2,186,725 of JAUMHQ010000296.1, read as the reverse complement.
TTATAATATCAAAACAATTCAAATAAATGCTGTTCTTTTAAACTTTCTATCTATCAAATTATCCTATAACGACAAAAACATTTATTGAGCAACAAACCAGGACAGAATGATTCCTGATGGTATGATGTGAGCGAATACTGGCATAATGGGTGCTAAAAATTACATTTTCACATATATTAAAATAGAAACTCAGTACAGACTTGGTAAGCACAAAAGCCAATTTAATTTCACTTAACGTCCGCCTCATGAATTGATGGCAGGTCAACCCTTCAGTTCTGAATTTTGTTCATCCCTTACCATGATGATAGTGTTGTCACACATTTTCAAGCAGTCAGAAAGTTAAACTGTTCTAGGAAGGAAAACACCCATATAACGATCAGATAAATTAGGCCTTTCTGTCTGACTTGAGTGCCTGCGTACGTGTGAACAGACATTGCTTGTGTTCGTTTATTTTCTCTCAGTCTGACTGAAGTAAAACACAGTCTTTAATGTATCATTTTGCGTGAACACAGAGCCTGAATGAGAACACACACACCTACATGCTCAGCCTCAATTGAAGGTTGCAGGATACCATGCGGCTGCTTTTAAAGGCAGAGGCAGACTTCTGAAATCAATAGTCTCTACTTGTTTTTCTTTCAGCAAATTAAAACCACCTTATGCAGAGAGCTGATGCAATGAAAGTGAAGAAAATAAGGAAAGATGGGAGAAGGGAAGTGACATTATACCATTACTGTTCTGAAGATAAATTATACAAAAACTGATTATTTTTGTATAATTACCTGACTAATAAATACTACTCATATTTATTAATGCTTTATTTCTGGTTTTTGACTCAATGTCCTTAAATACATGCATGTTTCAGGGTTTTCAATAATGTACTCAGCACATTTCTCTGTATCACTGACTGAACTTCCTTTGTGGCTGGCTATGCCTCTCTCTAAATCCACCCAAAACATGCCATTACACACATTTACCAATGTAGAACATGTAATTTACACAACCTTTCCAAACCACCTCAGACAAAGCCTCTCCGGTGCTAAAGACACACATAGAAATATTGACCATGTACAACTTAAAGCCTCAATTAAAGACATCAATATTGCATCTGCCCTGTTCTTCTGAGCCTTTCCTCCACCCATCCACACCCCACCTCCACATGCTGCCTGATATATTTAATTGTTGGCCCAAAGCAGCGAGACAGACAGCTCTCTGTTTGCTCAATAATGGATGGCCTCTTCACTAACTAAATATGGAAGTTGGCACCTTTGCACTCAGTGCCTGAGTCTTGCCCACGGTGAAATTGAAGGAAACCAGCACAGCACACACTCTCACTTCTGGGCAACGGAAGAAAGAACAGCATTAATTGAAAAGCTCATAAGTGTAGGAGTTGTGCCGTTTCATTAATACTTTGCCACAAGGGAAAATCAATGCTATCTGTGAATGGCCAACGAATTAAAATTCCTCCAAAGCAGGAGGTTCGAGAGAGGATGTCATGGCCTTGAGTCTGTAAAGCGCATATTCATTACATGCACCAGGAAAGAAGAATGCATCTACAAAACCATAGTTTATTTATTTGCATCATGACATTTTGGAAAGCTTTATGCAATTTAACCACTGACTGGTTCTAGAAATCAGACAAAGCCAACATATTTTGTCATATTTTCTTTTCCTTTAGCTTTGCCAACTTAACACGCAAATGCAAAAAAGTGCTGTTTTCCAGAGTATTGGAACTATAATTGACAGATTTTCATTCAGCATCCCAAAGAGATCATCTCCTGTCATCTCTTATCTGCATAACATTATTTAAAATTTAATGTGATTGCATTAGGCTATAGGCTTCCCTCTTCCACCTTCCCCCGCTCAACCACATCTGTCTGCATGAGTGGGACAAATCAACTGGCACCAGTTATTGCCCATTTAATTTCTTCCCATCTGGTTTTCTTTCATAACCCTCTTTCCTATCTCTAAACTCACTCCACACTCCGGATTGCACCACCCTTAAAATTCCAAGCCAGCAAATGTACTTATTCAACACCATATTCATTATGGTCAATATTAAACCCCTTCTATGATCATGTCACTATTGTTTGTCTGCACCTCATTTTTCTCACTATAGTTGAGAAAATGTTAGATCAACAAAAGTTATAACCAACTTTTTTTTCCCCTATTCTTCTGAGGTACTGATCATCCAGACTTGCTTTCAGAGACTTGACATGTGCCAACAAGCCTCCAACTAACTTCTACTACCCTGGAGCATCATGGAAGTATCCTTTGTGTACCCCTACATACTGCATGAACCTCACAGAGCGGCTGCAAATTCCCACCCAGGGCCATAAGCACATCCTAACACATAACATGGCTTTCCAGGAGTTTTCCCTTAAGATGGCCATACCAAAAAAAAAAAAAAAAAAACATCTCCAAAGAACAGTTTCTTCTCTTCAGCTACAGTAGTTGTGTATCCCCATTGCATCAGATGCACAGAGACGAAAGCTAACACCACATTCGAGTCTGATAGTTGATCACATCACAAGCAGACAGGAGTAAATACAAACGGGTCTCATGCATCTTGTGAAGAAGGGACGACCACCTACTCCGATGTAGGTAAGGCCTCTTCTGAATCCATCACTCTACTTTCTTTTGAACACTGACAGCTCATCTGTGGTGTGATACGACATAGAAATAAACATAGGGACAACGTTTCTCTCCTTCATAGTATCTCCTATTAACATAGGAGGAATGACTGCTACCATAAACACTAAATTGTTGACATTCAAGTTATGACTGAAAATACTGGACTAAAATATCATTAAGATTAGCACATCATATATGAATTAACTATACAAAAACTATACAAATCATGTTAAAATGTTAAATGTGAATGAATAAGTCAAGGGTGGGTTTCATAAAAGCAACTATGGCTCCAAGTTCCATTGTTACCAACAGAGGTCAATGGAACTCATGAGCATAGTTAGCTAACAATGCTTTTGGGAAACGTTCACGACTAGTCATTTATTTACAGCGTGGTGAATATGAATGAGATGGACCGCCCAGATGTACTTTCCTCATTGCTTTCTATAACATGAATTAAATTTTGTTTACATCTCAGTCTTCTCGCATGGCAGTCGCGATGCTACAACAAAGCAGTGTGCATTCTGTGGGACGAAGCCAAGACTTGTACCCCGAGGAACAAGCCCTGGATATCATTCCATTTATCTGATAGGAGTGTGTCCTACTTAAGACCTGCAATGGGACTCAATTAGTCTGGAACAGAGTAGGGCTAATAATTAATTTATTAATAATTACAATTGGAGCAGGATGTTGTGATGAGAGAGCTGCTTTGTATGGGCCGGACTGACAGCAACAGAGAGGAAAAAGAACAAAGAGACAGGGAGGAAGATTCTAAAATGTGGAAAGACAGAGGATGGTCCATTTCTTATCTGGCCATTAACACTTAGTTCAGAGACTTGTGCACGCATGCTTACGAATGTACACCATATATAACCACATATCAGGTCAAGAGTAAACATAGCACACTAAACTAACACACTAGGCCTAACTACAGCGAAGACATTTTTTCTTGCTCTCATTCAAATTCCATTCTACAAACACTCACACTTTTTCACTCGCTCTATGCACTTTCTGCAGCAGTCGCATCAACATCACATTAAAAATAAATTCATTCAAAGTCAATTTGCGGAATGTTTGGCGATGAGGGGCAACAATGCCGGATCAGTTCTGGGAATAGCATAAACCCCCACCCTCCCGAAGGCATTCCTTTTCTCTATCTCGTCTCTGTGATTAAAAATATAATGATGAATGCATTTTTTTTTCCAGATGAATAACTTAAAGGAGTTGGCAGCAGATAAAATGAACAGCTGCATTTTTGTGTTGACGACATTCTGTGGTGAGCCGTATCACTCTCATGCTCAGTTAAACGTTCATGTGTTTTTTAGGTGTTTGCAGACAGGAGCCAGTGGGCGATTATCACTGTACACGTTTGATCTCAAGGTTCTGTTTCATCATTGCTGCCAAGTGTTGAAATGTCAACTTTTAATCAACACCAGTCACGTTGAGAAATCTGTCTTTATGACTACATACACACACTTAGATCACTTTTAGATCTCACGAACAGATAACTTCAATATATTCTTGACTGACTCATAACTTTGTTAGCTTTTGTCTTATTTTTGCTACTTGGAGATTTTAGCTGCTGAGATCTAGGTAAATCTTTGAAAATAATGCAATAAAATAACGCAACATTTAATGAAAGTGCATGTATAAATAAAATTAAATGGAAAAAGAAAAAACAACAATATTTATTTTATTTATTGCTCAAAGAATACCCAAATTAAAAGAAACTCAAGGCGACCAAATAAAATTTGTGGCTCATAAAAAGCAAATTTCAAATTTCAATTGGCGTCTGCATGCTCTTTGTATACTGATGCATTATGATCCTATGAACAGTCTACTCCATATAAAATCCAGATCTATAGTATAAACAAGTATGAACAAGCTCCATCATCCTACAAAGCTTTCCTCAGTCAGACGGAATCTTGAACCTTGAAGAAACTGCAGTACTGTTATTAGCTGCAGCAAAGCATCTAAAGCTGCACATTTCCATCCTGGTTGAGGCACCAGGGGAGGATTTGATTCCAAGCGCCCTGAGAGAGCCTCCTTCCCTTTAGAACAGCCCTCGCTCACTCTCTCAACTGCCCCCCTATAGACTTAAAGCACACACAGGCCTTCTCTCCTCCTCTTTTCCCCCTCTCCATCTCAGACTTCTTTCCTCACAAGTTTGCTTCAGAAGGTTAGCCCCTCGTGCCAAGCTTTGATGCCAAAATAGTCATGGAAGTTCCTGTTTTAAGAGGTGCCTTGGTGAGGCTTGTTCCCTAAGAGGGAAATAAGAAAAGAGTGAGAGAGAGAGACATATACAGAGTGATGAGGAGAGAGAGGATAAAATGAGTATTACTGAAACTTCTGTGGCTGCAGATGAGGGCACTCTTCCTTAAAGACTCAGTTTAAAGAAGTGGCTATGTTTTCCAGTGACTCTTGTGAACATAGGATTGAAACGAGGAATGACAGGACTAGGTGTGTTAAAAGGGTTTCCAAATTTAGAGTAATGTGGTGTCTTTTCTGTTCTCTTCTAAATTACCTTTAATATGATTTCTTATGCCAATAATTTATCAAAAAACAATTAAAATAATTAAAAAATAAGACAACGAATGGTGCTTTTAGAATGGCTATTCAACTTCAGTCACTATTTCCCAGAGGTTGATTTTTATTAAAAATTGTTTTACATTTTAATTTTGTTTTAATGAAAAGATCTCATATCAAGATCTCTAATCACCTGAAACTTTTAACCTTGATTGTTATCTTGATAGAATATTTATTTATTTTTTACTATATTTTTGCTACTATTTATATATAGATTTTATTGTATTTCTTATGTTACGCAGTCATTTTATTAAAGATATGTAGAAAAACATTTTTGCTGTCACACCATAGGACATGGTCCAATTTTTATGTATTTATCTTAATCTAGTGTTTGACATTGCTAGTAGACAAATAAAATAGTAAGAGTGTGAAAAGTGTGTTTTAAGATCATTTGTTCAGGTCCCTACAAAAGCCCTAATAGCTAAAGAAACCCCATATATTTTGATAGTTCGGTCATAGTATTACCAATATTAGTATCAACACTGACAACAACCATCCTAAATCCCACAGTAGCCTCCAGTCACCCAAATGAGCAACTGCCATCTTTATACAACAACATGCAGGGGGCAAAGCATGCATCATCTAACCACATATTATTCGAAGTACATCATAGTAATAGTGAAAAAAAAAAGAATCAATAGATCCCATAGAGGTCGCAAAGAGACAAACACAGAGAGAGTGAGAGGAGTATGCACTAGCCGTGTAGCTTCAAGATGAAAGCTCTTGCACCTGTCAAACAAACTGCTGGAACTGTGATAAATTAAAGATCAAATGCAATGTTGAAATGTACAGTGGCGCGGCAGAATCCTGTAACCACTAGACCCTCAGCTTTACAGACAGCGAGAGAGAGAGAGGAAAAGAAAAGAAAACAAGAGAAGAAAAAGAAGAAATACGACTAACATCAAAACATCCCACTGCTGTGAGTAGAGTTTCCTGTGACTTCAAAGGAAGAGGCGGGACTTGCGTTTCTCCATGGGGACAGTGGCAAAGGCAGAAGAACTCTCGTCTGCACAGCCAATCAGAGCGAGGCCTCATTGGGGACTTGGCGACAGCCTGTGTTTGAAGTTTCCAGTCACACCAGTACACTAGTACAACTAGTACTACCAGAATTGCCAACGTTGGGACCAGCGAGGTTGGGACAAGGGAATGTCAGACTCAGCTTGGAGATTTGAGGAGTAAGAACGGTCTGATCTGACCATGCTGCCCCGTGCTTCTGTCTTCCAGTGACACATAAGTTATTCATGAAGAATGTGTGTGAGAGAGTATGCGTATGAACTGCCAAAAGTTTTAGCACCCTATTATGTAGCATCACATTCCAAACCTGTTTCGCAACCCGTGCAAAAAAACGTGACTACTTTTTCCATTTGTAAACAATGTTCGGATGCGAATGCGCATCTGTTTTCTCTGTGCCCATTTGAGAGAGCAAGCGGCTTTTTCTCATGCTGATGTTGTCACTTTCATTTTGGCACATCTCCACGTCGGCCGTGTATAGCTTAACGTCCTGGCGCTACACCTCTGCTAATCCACTATGCTGTTCGCCTGCTAATGATCAGCCTGCCTCCAAAAACCCAACTTCCCTTTGAAAGAACAGAGGGAAATGAAAATCACGGGTCTGAATTATGGATCCAATGACAAGCCTGCCTTTGAGGATCACTCCTCTCGCTCCGTTAAACAAAGTTACTAAGGATCCGTCTGCTAGTCTATTCCGTAAGAGAGAGAGAGAGAGAGAGTGAGGGGCTGATAAAGAGAAAGAAGAAACAGAGGAAGAGGAAAAAAGCGACGATAACACACAGTTTGATAAAACTGACAAGGGACTCAATTAAAGCAGGCTGATGGAGGGGGAGTGATATTTTATTAAGCGGTTCGGTGCCATTTGACAGGAACATCAAGCGACACATCTGCCCGAGTCGAGTCGTAACGGCGTAAGGGGAGAGGGGGGGGGTTTGGAGGGCGCTAGGGGTGTAAATAGGGGACATGTGTTGCCACTTTCAGGAAACATCAGTCAAAAATTCACTTCATCAGGTCCACTGAAAAATTAAGAGGCTGCATATTAGGATGCTTTTACTGTTTTATATGCAGCAAGCAATCTCAAGGGTGCAGCAGGTCCTGTTTGTTCTCCCCGCTCATTATCAGAGCTTTATCTGATTCCGTAAGAAGTGCGCTTCTGATAAAGCCTGCCGCAACACTTCCCAATGCCTTAATACTTCATTACCCAACAACACTGTAAAAATTAGAGTGCTGACATAAAATACACACTGTGCTACACCAAACTTGTCTGATAACTTCCTCGAAAACCACAGAAGACTTGCCACATATTCCAGCGCTCGCTCACTGAACTATTCCATGCCCAGTATGTGGATAAAGACATGCATGACTTTGAATTAGGCTCACATCTGGAAGAGGAGCAAAGAAAGAGGAGCAGGAATCTCTTAAAAATTCTGGACAAGTATTCCCGGAAGAGAAGCGAGCTGGAGGAGCTCTGAACATTCTGCCTGTCTACTGCACCTCTGAGAGACAGAGACACAGATCCAAACTCTTCTGAGGGGAGAAAATCCAAGGACTCGGGCCCTTGCTCTCTCTCTCTCTGTGTGTGTGTGTGTATGTGTTTGCTGCCTCAGCAATAGCCTTGCCAGAATCTGAAGATCTGGGACACAGAGAGTGTGAGAAATGATATGCAGCGCCACAGCCTGGAATATGAGTGTGTGTGTGTGTGTGTGTATGTGTGTGAGATAGAGTTCGAGGGCATGTGTGCTTCGATTCCAGTGTCACATACACAAGAACACTACCCCTAGGTCTGGTGTACCCTTAGAGGATCCACACCACAGAGTAAAGGCTGTACCTGAGAGAACATATGTTTGCATCTCTTGTAAAACAAACTTGAAGGAAGACAGTACATCTCACATGAGAATTAGCTTTTACTTTGTGTAGAAATATATAGTAGGCCTTTCTAATATGACAGCCGTCATCATAAGCAAAAACCGCTCCTCTTCGAAACTCACGTCCATTCTTTTATTTCCAATCTGCAGGAAAAAAAAATACAAAGAAAGAAATAGTCAACATGCTTTTTGAAGCATCTGACTGTAGTCTGAGGCCTATGGGGTGAGCACTTTTTGCCTGGACATACTTCTCTAAAATTAAGTTTGAAATTTCGGAGCAAAACAGAGCAGCCCACATGTCTGTGCTTCAGTGAGTCATGTATGAAAACATGTTCCCATGGAAAACACCGACCCAATCCTCACCATACAGAATCTCTTTCATCTGGAACAAAAGCCCAGGAACTGGACACAATAGACCCACTTCAAAAAGAATCCTGACATCGGCTACGCGAGCAGAGAAACAAGAAACAATCAGTGTTGGCTTGTTCTAGTGTGATGGCAACAAGCTCCATGCATCCTCTCTAGTTTATGAGCTGAAAACAAGCAAAGACACTGCTTGTATACACACAACATCTCTTTTCAGTGCCTCTCTTTACATATAAAGTCAAAATAGCAGCAGTCTTTTTGCGCTAAAGGTCATTAAATACGACATTTGATTACTTCCTACAGTTTGGTCAGCAGTCTCTGAATGGTTTAATGTTCCGTACTGTGGTTTGTGATATTAAATTTCCTGTCTTATTGGTGGCCCTTAAATAAAATTCCTCCGCTCTCAGATACTCTGCCTCTTCTATAAAGCAACTGTCCTGGAGCTCTTTAAATAGAAAAAAAAATACAATATTAAAAAAATATTTTACTTGCTTCCTTAAATCAAATTTGCCATAGGATCATTATAGACCAGAAGAATCAAAGCATCAATCAAAGCTGATAATTAAGTCTGAACTTTGCAATAAGTAAATTAGAGTTGGATTCTGGTTAACTTCAACATTTAACACCTGCTGTGCTGGTAGGGACCTTAAAGGCAGGGTATAAGATTTTTCAAAAACGCCTTAGAAAAAGATTCGTAGACTTGTAGCCAATCAGCAGTAATGCTCATGTCTATTCGTGACGTGGAGGAGACAGTGTTCAGAGAACAGCCGAGCAGAGTGACAGAAAGAAAAGCAAAAGAGTAAAATGTCTGCAGAACGATAACGGAAGAAGTATGACCCTTGTAAATATTGTATCACCTTCCAGCGCTGGAGAGAACTCAAGGAGTGGAAGGCCTGTGATTGGACAGCGAGGTTGTTTTGGTTCTTCATGATTGGTGAGTTACACTGGACGTGATAAAGCGACCGTTGAAAATCATTTGAAATTCATGTACAGATGGTTGCCAAACAGAATGGAGGTTTTACCGCCACCGCCGCGTCTGCAGAGTGCGCTTGCAGCTATTGACCGTCGAGTGGCGTCTCTCTTCAAAGCATGTTTTAGCAAATAGCCGTCAGCTTTACCTTGCTCATGTGTTGTTATATTTGACGACAGCAGTCAGCGGAAAATGAAAGAAGAAAAAAACCAAACATACAAACTGAAGTTAATATTCACAAATTATAAATATATATTTCACATATGGGCGTATTTAGGCTATTGTTTTTCTCCGTTCGCACAAGCTCTGCTGGAAAGCTGATACGATACTTACATGATGGGTGATACTTCTTGCCTTATCGTTCCGCTGACATTTTACATTTTGATTCGAAAACGAGGCTGTGAGGGTAAACAGGAAATCACAAAAGCAGACATGGCTGTGTGGACTACAAACCTCCCACATAGCAAATGGACTTGGCCCAAATGTGGCCTCATAATGGCACTGCTGGCCTGTTGCCGGCACTGGCATGCATAATGTCAGCTGAATGTGGGCAATGCGTGGCAATGACGGCACTGCATGCATGACGGCAAACAACATTTGGGCCGATTGTGGATATAGGTGTGCGGCCCAGATCAGTGTAGCGATTATAGAACATACTTTGTGTACTGGACAATTTAGGCCTGCTATATTCAAGGCAAGATTCTTATTTTCTCTCTGTCTCTCTTTCTGTCTGTTTCTCTGAAACCTATGTAATGATTTTAAGAATTAATAATAATAATAATAATAATAATAATAATTGATTTATATATGAGTTAGTGAAAAAAAACTATGTCTAGATTACAAAAATGAGAAATATATATACCTGACAGCAACAAAGTGTTGGCCCAAATCCAGC
>JAUMHQ010000296.1:2162250-2176304 GCA_032361165.1 Enteromius paludinosus | reverse complement strand
GTAAGGACTCTAGCTGCTGCATTTTGAACCAGCTGTAGTCTATTTATCAAGCGTGCAGAACAACCACCCAATAAAGCTTTACAATAATCTAACCTCGAGGTCATAAACCCATGAATTAACATTTCTGCATTTGAGGTTGAGAGCATAGGATGCAATTTAGATATGTTCTTGAGATGGAAAAACACAGTTTTGCAGATGCTAGAAACATGGTTTCCAATGAAAGATTGCTCTCAAACAGCACATCTAGTTTCCTAACTGATGAAGAAGAATTGACAGAGCAGCCATCAAGTGTTAGACACTGTTCTAGATTAATACATGAGGGGTTTTTAGGTCCGATAACTAACACCTTTTAAGAGTAAGAAGTTACTTGTCATCCAATTCTTTTATAAGTACTGAGCCTTGAGGTACTCCATATTTCACTTGTGATATATATTTATTTATTATGATTCCCATGCAAATATCAATCAGCACAATTGTGTTTAACATTGATAATAAGAAGAAATGTTTCTTGATTACCAAATCTGCAAAATAGTATGAGTTGGGTAGGATCATGTGACACTGAAAACCAAAGTAATGGCTGCTGAAAATTCAGCTTTGCCATCACAGAAACAAATTACAATTTTAAAATATTCACAAAACAGTTATTTTAAATTGCAATATTTGACATTAGTGCAGTTTACTGTATTGTTGATAAATGCGTCAAATAAGTGCAGTGACAAAAGGACAAAACGCTAAATATTAGTAACAGTTACATAATAATGTAACTAACAATGAACATTTCGCAGCATTTACTAATCTTGCCTAATGTTTATGTTTATTTCTACATATATAGAGCAATAATACATTTCTAACATTTTAAATTGGTATAAATGAACAATGATGTAGGAAATTAATGGAAAATGAAGGTTAAAACATTAAAACAATAAAAAACGGCATTTAAATGACCATTAATCTGGTTTAATAAACACAGTAAAAAGTATAGTTTATTGTTAGATCATAACACCAATTGCAATAACTATTGTTAACCAGTTGAACTTCATCAAAATGTTAAAGGTGAGATGATTTTGATAGCAAAATTCAATAACTGACAACAAAATGCTAGTAACAGAGTTATGTTCCAACATAAACAGACAATAAATCATTGCACAGCTCTGACAAGATTGATAAGACCTTTCTTACACATCCAAACTCAAACTGGTTAACAAAAGCAAGGGCCTATTCCCTGGTCCCTGGGGTGAACTTTGACCTGAGGGTGTCTGATGACGATGTTATCTCAAAGGCCAATCGCTTCAGGCCAGTGATGCCCCTTTGGGGACCCTCCAGTCAAAGATCAGTTATTCATGTGGATCTCCCATTACACAGACACTCAGACAATATGATACTCTCTCGACCCCTCATCTCATCCTCCTGTCATATTAGCTTCTGTATGACACATAGCTAAATGTATACACTGCACTATTATATCTATATCCATGCTTCATTACCATTGCTTATTTTGCTGAGATTCAAGAAAGAACAGAAAATTAATGATTCCCTCTTGCCGTGCAGTGTATCTGGGAATATTTTCATCAGCTATTCCTGGTCCCCCCAGACCTCTCCGTTTTAAACACTTAAGGGCTAAATAAATAATGACAAAGGCAGCAGGCTCAGTGGAGCAGAGAGAGAGAGTCAGAGGGCCACCAGCAGAGTCCCACAGGCCAAACTCATCCAGGCAGACTTACTGTTTTATAGGCCTCCAAATACCCACCAGTCATGCACCTATACTCTGAAAGAGTCGAAAATAAGAGAAGAGGAAGAAGATAAATTGTCTATTCTTTTTTTATATATATATTTTATGTTTATGTATAGTTTATACAGTATATATCTATGTATATATCTGACCCATATATATATGTATATATATACATACACTTTATCTTCCCAAATTTTCACTCCAATTAATAATCCTTATTTAACATAAAAAATGGTTATATTAACAGTTATCTCTACTGTATGTATGGCATGATTTTTGCAAAAATGTAGTCTTATAATCTACATATAAACTTATGACACAAAGCATAACTGAATATTTGAAGAATCTGCTTTTTAAGGTTGTAAATAACACATTTTTTGAGTATTTGAATTCACAAAAATACTACTTATGACTTGCCACTACAAGATTTGACATGAATTAACTTTAGTTAATACATTTACTTTGAAATTAGTTGTAAAGCATTACAACATGTACATCATCTTTTCGAGTATGCACAATTTTACATGACATTTTGAAACTTCCCATGACATTCCCAATAACTTTTTTTATTCCTTAAATCTCAGCATTGATAATATAAATGACAGATGTATCCGTTTCGGTCCCATTAAAATAATTTCTTTATGACTATGACTAATTTATCATCTGAAGATAGATGCACATGCTAATTAGTCCCTGCCCCTACTCACACCAGCTCAGACATCAGTTAACTAAAGCAGTAAACACTACACAATCAAGTGTAGTGCCAATATTGGAAAAACGGGTAACAGAGAGTGAATGCGCGAGTGAATTTATTCAAATTCTCAATGGACTATACCCAAAAGAAATCACACAAAGAGTGCTCCCCTTTTAATCACTAAAGCTTCCTCATTTGAGTTCAAGATCTCACAAATTTCCATTGTACAATGAAGTTCTGCACTGCACAATTAATTACTTACTGAGATCACATCTACACTTTGTTTTTTCTAATGAGGGGATTCGTGAACTTGTATAAATCAGCCCTGAACAAAACTCCAGCATTTTGGGCAAAGATTCTGAAAAACAATTATCTGATTGGTCATTCAAAAATCAACAGATATGCCTGTGATTGGCTACATAACTCAATGCTATAAATAGAGCAAGCCCCGCCCCACAAGTTGACAGGATTGGTCACATGACGTTTGTGACGGGAGGGGGTCACCGTGATTTTACCAAGTAAGACATGTTCCTGGGTCAACATTACGGTCCAAAAATATAAACTTATCCCAATCCTTACCCTTAAACTTACCCAAACCCAAAATGTATGCCTAAAATCAGTGAGAAATTATAGCTGATTAACAAGGGCCTAAGCACCTAACCATGATTAGAAGCCTAAAACAGATATTTCCAGAAAAAGTATTCCTCAATTCTGATTGGTTGATTGGAATGTTGTTCCAGTATCAACAAGGATGCTGATCCAGGAGCATCTAGTACTTTCTGAAATCACGCTCACCGACGGGGTCGGTCCGTTTTAAACTATGTTTTTAAGATTGTCTTTGGTAAAGCTGCAGGACAAAATGCTCAGCAGTGGTGTTGTCTGATGAATTTGCATATTGTTTGTCTTTAATCATATTAAAACCGCCAGACAAACATTTAAACAACATAAAAACATGCTTTTCACCACACTAATTATTGCTTTCGGCACTGACTTAAATCAAACGTTCCTATATTTGTCTTACTCATGCTTATACAGTCTCGTTGTAACTGATCCTCCATCTGTCCTTACTCCATTAATTTATTCATCCCTCTTCCCTTCTTCCTCCTCCTCTGTCTCCTTCCCTTGTCTTTCTCTCTTACCCGTTCCTTTAGAGAGTCTTGCCAGCAGGAAAGCCTTATTGAATCATGTAAAACTTTCTCTCCTCTGATTGAATTGCCAGATAAATTGCCTTCGCCCTGTGCGAGCCAAGCTACGTGTAAGAGCTTACAGTGATAACCCATTAAGACTGTTTTCATTTAAAGAGCTTTCTTTGAGACGGACATCAATAAAAGGCTTTAAAATAAGCCCTGTTGTGTAAACCAAGCACGTTAAAGAGATGCTAGCAAGGCCCAACATCCTGCACTCTGCAGCACACAGCAGAAAGCTTTACTAACTCTCTTAAACATAAACGACAGGATGAACTGATATATCACACCATCCCCTGTGAGAGGAGGAGGAATAGAGGCTTCAAATCCTTTCCGAATGACATCTGGACATCAATACACGTTGCCTCCCATTCAGAGTGACAGTAAAAGCTCTATTGATTTTAGCAGATTAAAAACACAGCAGGGAGCAATTTAAACTAGACTCACTTTTCAGAGTGTCTTTAGCCACTCCAAATAATGTTATTCCAGCAACATAATCATATCTGAGAATCTGTCTAACCAGTATAAATAGATATGATATATATATATATATATACTTAAAAAAAAAGTACTTTGAGGGGATGTTAGTTTTTTCAATGCTACGTGTATCTAAACATTGCGTTTAAGGAGCTATGAGTGATTTTTTACTATAACATTTCCACAAAAATGTCAATATCAATTCAAAAATCAATAGATGCTTTAGTTTTGGACTAAGCTAAACTCAACGTCTACCCTTATAATTTAGAAAATTAGAGTGGAGGATCATTTAACTTCATTTCTGATCAATACATTTTGATGCTACCATCATAAACTTTAATTACTCAATAAGACTGAAAAATATATGACATCGTATAATCTATTACCTGCACATCAATACTTTCTCCATCAATACATAACAATGCTTCATCAGCAATTATTATTTTAAGTACTACACTGTCCTGCGAAAAAAAAATAAAAATCTACTTGATACATGATAATTATTTGTAATTGATTCTGTTATAGGACCTATATATTTTAAATACTAATAAAATACTAATATTATATTATATTTTAAATTGGATCAAACATTTTAAATAAAAAACTTTGTAAATGCACTGATTAACTCCAATTATATGAAAAAGATAATTCCACTGACTGTACAAACATCAAAAGAGATGCATGACTTTAAAATTGAAGCAATAGCTTTGCCTGAACATATGTTGAAATGTCAAATGTGAAGGGCTGCTGGTCTGAGACATCAGCAGAAAACACATTACATCAGAAAACGAGTCAGTAAACAAACAGAAATCCATCGGGAACAGGCCTCAATAAGCAGCTACACACACTTAGAAGTGACTGGAGCTGTTCCCTGGGGTTCCTAGAAGTATCCATTTAAATAAAACTCACTGATTCTTTTCTACACAGGGAGAGAATAAGCAAATTAAGAGGGGTGCTGTGTGGGAATCAGTTTTCCCATACCACAGGGACTGTAGCAAAAAAAGCAAATAAGAACAGACAGAGACAAACATGCAGAAAAAGAGAGAGAAAATTATGAAGGCAGAAGTGAAAGAAAGCGAGAGGACGTAGATGACAGAGGTGTCAGGAGTGAGGTAAGAGGAGCAGAGAATGTGTGATGAGTCTAAAACATTCTGACAATTAAAACCTACGACACCGTCCCGGCAGTAAATACAGTGGGCTGAATCAATAGCGGCCAGCCATAAACACAGACACATAAGATACAGCTGCACAAAACGCTATGGATTTCCAATTCGGCATGTGACATCACCCACTTTCAAATGCAAATATTAACTTATGCACATTGTCCTTCTGGTGGTTGGGCACCTATCGATTGGATAAAACTAACTCTATTGATCACTGAATAGTTAATGGAGATAATTAAATCTATGAAGTACAGTACTTAAGACTGTTTCTGAAGTCCTCACACAGACTCAGGGGACACACAGAGGACTTTCACATTCACCGTGTCCACATGCGGGATAAATTAGTGTTCTGAAATATCTGAAATAAGAAACGGAGGAGCAGACTGACACATACTGTGCAGCGCAATACACTATAACATAAAATAAAAGAAAAATGATGGCAGTGTTTCAGATATTACAGAACGGTATATTGGTCCCTGTATATTTTACTGCTTATAACCATATAGTTCTTGATACGATGTTAATATACCAACTGCCAAAATCTGCTATTTGTCTTGTAAAATGTTACCCTGGACCACAATCACAATCAATTATTATCATTAATAAATAGGCTTTCCATTGATTTTTTTTTTTTTTTAAGATAGGACAATAATTTTGCCAAGATGCAACTTTTAAAAAAATCTGGAATCAGAGAGTGAGAGTCCATATTACTATACCATAAAACAATCCATGTTACTAATCAAAAATTAAGTTTATTTACAGTAGGAAATTTACTAAATGTCTTCATGGAACATGATCTTTACTTAATATCCTGAAGATTTTTGTCTTAAAAGAAAAATCAACAATTGTAACCCAAACATTGTATTGTTGGCTATTAATATACCCGTACGACTGGATTTGTGGTCTAAGGTAACATACCGAAAATCACCAAAATACAGATAAAGATGACACAATATGGCTAAAAATTAATCAAATGTCCATAAAACATGGAAATATCCAGACAAAACAAAATCGGGGTAACACACCTGGCAATTGCAATAAAAATTAATTTAATGGCATGCAATGCAAAAACACCATAATTACCGATAAAAACTAAATACAAAAATACTAATATGTGTTGTAGGACATTTTAGTAATGAGTTTTTTACAATATATTATAAATATTATTATTTTTTTTTCTAATATTTTTAAAGTTTTGTTTTTCTAACTGCAAACATTTTATATATATATATATATATATATAAAAAGGCTTTCATACAAGTTAAAAAAAAGCACAAAAATATCCCCCTAATCGACTAGCATAATTTATGACGTTAAGAAGTGCTGGAAACAGGAAAAGGTTGCTGTAGGAATAGCATTAAAGGGCAGTGTGCAGTGCGCAGGCCAATGTTAAACAAACTGCCAATCAATATCTCTTTTATTAGTGGTCACAATCAATGCAGGACTGACAGAGCAGACCAATTAACACTATTGATCCAAAGGAAAGAGGGAAAGGCGCATACCGGAGAAGGCTGAGACAGACAATGGCAAACTGACAAAAGGAAAGAGTCTCTGATTCAGGGAAAATATCACTCTCTGCTCTCTCAAAACGACGGGGTCTGAAACACCAGGTTCCCACACCGTGTGGCCCCCTGGGGTGTGGTGTGGAAGACACCATGACAGAAAGCAGACCTGGACTATCTCCCAAGAGGAAGGGGGGCTTAGGGGGCAGTGGCCCCTGTCTAGCGGCACTGCCTGCGCGTGACGTGGGGTCTGCATTGGGAAAGCTGCTGCTCCTCTCTTCTCATCACACACGGAGCATTCTAATAAGGCCAGACTGCACATTCCCCTCCTCACGCCCTCAACCCCAGGGAACCGTCCAGATAGTCTGTATGCGTGAACGTTTGTGCATGTGTGCGACTATTGATCGCAATTTCAAAGATAAAAGACTAATTCCCACCAAGAACATCATCAGCTCCGTGCATTTGCAAACAGCAGCCTTGAGTAGCCACGTTTAAAGTCCTTATCGCCAGTCAACGAGCGTTTGGGCTGCGAACTACACTAACACAATCCACGTTGCTTTCCGAAAGTGCTTATCGGCATGTTCCCAGTTTTTCCAAGTTATCCATACATATCTTTTCCATTCCTTTCCACAGAGTACAAATCTCTCCGGCAGTGTTCTCCTTCCTGTGCCATGTCCTGTTCCCAAGGAGACAGGGTCAGAGGGCCATATGGTGAGTGTCAGCCGTGCTGGCGGCTCTTATGAGAGGTTATCATGAAGCTGAGCTACCTGACCCCTGCTCACACACTCAGACAGCAGCAGGAAATGTGACAAGAAGAGCGACCAAGAAAAGAGGAAAAAGAGGTGGGGGCTTCCTAGAGGAAGATGGGACTATCTAGTGCTTGTGGTTAACAACCACGTTTTTATCTCATTTGGCTTTCAGATGGCTTTGTAAAAAAAAAAAAAAAAAGCAAAATGACATTGGATGTATCCTTTTTGTAACAGGTCAGATAAGGCTCCTCTTGTCAAGTATGACTTGATCTGGTTTGACATCGTGAGACAAAGCGCTCTGTGCACACCAGCACAAAGTTTACTTGAGTGTAAGAGAAACTTTGAGTCATGAACAATTCTCTGCAAATAAATCACAATGTTTATTTAAATCGAATTATTGCAACTGTATTTTTCTTAATTTCACCGCATATATGTATATCTCAAAATGTGACTTTATATCTCAATTTAACTATTCGCTTTTTTGGCTTGCAGTTGCTTCATATATCACTTCAAATCAAACTTAACAGCTCAATGTGACATTGCTGCACATCTCAAAATGTGACTTTACATCTCATAATTGCAACTTTATTTCTCTGAATTGTTTGCATTTATGAAACCTACTATACATTGCATTGAAGGTATGCTGATCCTGGTTTGACTCTACTGTTTGAGCTACAAGATTTTTTTTTTTTAATTGTAAAACATTGGCTACGATCACACAGCAGCAGAATACGGTTGTCAATCTGTAACCGCACTCACACCTGTACATTTTCCGGACTCACAACCGCATTCTCAGAACACACGAGCTGTGTGAAAGGAACAGGACTGAACAACTAGTCTGCCATGTCATACACTATGAGAGAGAGCCCCTCTACTGCGCAAATGCGCGTCTGCTGTGTATGTGCGTTTTAATGTGTGTTTTCGGTAACTTGCAGTGATCTGAAAGTTTTCAAATTTTCCACCGGAGCTGGCACTCCCCCGTCAGTTTTGTGTTCTGGGCGCTTCAAATGCTCCTCTCTCCACCCAAATTCAAAAGCTGCTGTCAGTTAATGAAAATTTGAAGAAAGAACTCACAGCCAAATTGGACTCTTGTCGTGTCGAAAAGTGATAAGAGTTTCAGTTTATGGATGGCGCCAACTTTGTTACTGGTAAGGAATACTGGCTTGACTCCCGTTGCACGTTCATACAGACAGAATTCTAAACACAACTGAAAGCTGCTGTGTGAACGAGAGATTTCGAGACTCACAGACTCAAAAATCCTGTATTTTGCTGCTGTGTGAATGTAGAATCTCTCATAATTATGTGATTTTTATATTTCATTTGCTATTTTATATCCCACAATGAGATTTTATTTCTTATCTAGCATGCACCCTTTTATTTTTACTCTGATGGAGATACAGGACAACATAGATGACAAATTTTTTTTTATTTTGGACAAAAGTATCTGTCTAGATTGTCCGATGGATGCTTCATTTAAACCTCCTGGAAACACTGTGATATAATGACACATTAAGCAATGGATTGATGTAATTATAAAATCAGGATAAAAACATGTTTGGAGCTGGGAAATAAACAGCTGGAGGTGGATTAGATGGGCCTTGGAAGAGAGTTTGTCAGCAAAGTATTTTAAAAAAGTAATATATCAGTCATACAGTGAAGGGCTAGAACATAAGAAATTATGGGGTTATACCTTACCATCTGTCAAAAGAAGCTATGGCCATTATTCTTTGTCTCTCCTGTTTGCTCTCCTTTTTACCTCTCACCCTTTTCAGTCCATGCCTTCAAAACCAAATGAATCTCAGACGGCATACCAAAAACTGGTCTTCGCTGTTTGCCTTGTTCGTTGAGTATGAAAGTTTAACCGAGCCTCTCATTTAGAAGGGGCTTTGATGAATTAAAAAGGATTGAGAGTTTACGCTCTTTCTCTTTCTCTCTATTTTCTGAGGCTGGATGGAGTTTTATGCTATCCACCAAAGCGTAAAATATTCACTGTATGGGACTGAGTGCATTCATTTGGGGTGTCAGCCCGTCAAACAAAGAGCTACTCAATAATCTGAGATTTGAAACGCAGTCCTCTAAGAAAATCTTTACATCTCCGCTATAGCCCTACTGTTCACTTATTTATCTTCTGCCTGTCCTCTGTGGGCCAAAATTCTTACTCCCCAACCAGAAAGAGAACCACACACAATACACACTACACACCAGATAGATATAATAGTATTTCAAATTGAATCTCTCCTCACTGAAATCACCAAATAAAACCCTGTGGTCAGCAGTGGCAAGAATACTACACCAGAAAAATTCTATTTGTTCTGTCATCTGAAGTTGCTGGTGAGTTACGTTTTCTGACAAGGTGCGAATTATTCTCTCACTTCTTTCGCACATTTTCATCATTTATATTTGTAACTGCTTGTATGATCTGATTCAGAATAAATTTTCCTCTTTTGATCAAATTTCACCCTTATGATCACCAGTATTACAGTAGATGTTAAAGGGCTCGTTTAATAGTACTAAAATTGATGCCTAGCCAACAAAACATGGAGTAAGTACCACCAATTTAACATCAATAACTAGAATAATAACTAATGCAATACGATGCCTTCTTTAAATAAATTGCCATTAAAAAAACTAAACAAAACAAAACAAAGCCTAATCTTATTGAAACATATAATACAACACAACTTTTTTTAATCCCTCAAGAAGCAATTTAGTTTAGGTAGCTGAATAAATCAGACAGAGACACTGTGGAGTGACACCCAGATTTTTGCCTGGGTTCAAACATGAAACGGGAATGAATTTGAATTGAGGTAAGCAAGCAGGTAGGAAAGTTAAAATATGACTTAGAATTAAAAGGGTTTGCAGAATTAAAATTATTTGAAGGTAAACAGGTTTTAAAGGCCTCATATACAGACTGATTTAGAGCTGAGTGGAAACACTTTATTTCTCCAAATGCCATTATCTGTTGAATATATTTTAATTGCAATCCACTTCCACTTCCTGTCACAATTTAACATTGTGCACTCTCAGACATAAAGGTACAAAAGCTTTTTAAAAGGTATACTTTGGTGGCATATTTAATTAAAATTCACACTAATGAATTAACTAAAAGCCAATTTTTTAAATGTTGGATGAAATATATGAAACATTTTAACTAAAAGTTCTGCAATGGTTTCTTAAAATAACAAGGTTTACTAGAGCAGATGAACCTGATACTCTTATGTGAGAGAAAACTGCTGGGCAGGCAAACTCTTTAAAGCACTATATTGCATTTCAAGCATCAAAACACTCTGCTGTAATCTGTGTTTACTTAGAGAAGCTGACTCTAAAACAATAAAGGAAACACCTCTAAGGGTTGCTCCAAGTTTCTCGTTCTCCAAAGCAAAGCTTGACAATCTGCTAATCAGGAATTAGCAGTAGCAACCAAAAGCTGCAGTTGGTTTTGAAATCTGATGAGGCATGTGCGGCCAAGCCAAGGTCAAGGGCTATGTAAGAGCCATGTCGAGAACTAGTTTACAATAACCAGCTACTTTAGCAATCAAAGGTATTTAATTTCACTTTCTGTACAGTTAACAAGAGCGTTTGATGTTGGCAGCTATGTAACATCTGCTTTTAAGTTCTGCAAAGGGAATTTTTTTCCCAATAGGCCTGCTATAGTGAAATCCAGATTTCAGTTTGGAGAAAATAACCTCAGTCGGTTCTAAAGGTACATAATGCATGTGATTTGAATGAAAAAAAGAAAGAAATGAAATAGCCATGTCTGAATGGTGCTCCACGGTAACAGTATTGTGTCCTGAAAATGAAAACCCACAGCACTGTAAAAAGAGCATGGGGTGACATTCCTAATGTGTTACATGAGAATAAAGTGAATCCAAGCTGTGTCTGGGATACTGGGATAAAACAGTAACATTTTTGGAGGGGGGAGTAACTTTGTTCTTTATAACTTTATATCGAAGAGCAAATACAGAAATGACAAAAGATACATACTGTAAGTGTAGCATCATCCTCCCAATCACAAAGCATTTTTATTCCCAGATAAAATGGCTTTGTGAATATTGACAGAAAGGAGAAAGAGATGCTTGTTTAGGACAATGATTGGTTGGAAACATTGGTTTCACATCAGAAATAATGCACCATTAAGAACTGACACAACAAGGCTCGACAGGAAAGATGAAAATAAAATGTGTGGAGGAAATATTTTTAGAGCCATCTGGCTTGCATTTGAGAGCGAGCATGGAGAAGAAAAACCTCTCCAGTGCCTGGCCTGCAAATGAGGACCAGAGGCCTCAGCAATTGAACTGTCATTGCAGGAGAGGCCGTTTTGTTCGTTGGCATGTGAGCGGGGTTTCCACAGCCCCTGTCTGTTCCCACTTACCTCCAGAGCGGCACACTCTCACCTGAAGATAAAAGCAGTCAGGTCAATTTTCCTAAACCTACAGAATAACAACATTTACGTGATGATGACTACCAATTGGTCACTTTCAGTTGCTCCTAAATCCCAGGGATGAAAACCTGAAACTAAAATGTGCGGTCATAATAGGGGATAAACGAATGTTCATTTCTGCCCGTACATGTAACTTAATCTTGAATTCTCCCGCCCTACATGGCTCAACATTTTCCCTCCTCTGGCATTCTTTCAATCCA
The DNA here is from genome assembly GCA_032361165.1 of Enteromius paludinosus. Classification (NCBI taxonomy): domain Eukaryota; kingdom Metazoa; phylum Chordata; class Actinopteri; order Cypriniformes; family Cyprinidae; genus Enteromius; species Enteromius paludinosus. The sequence goes on along the minus strand of JAUMHQ010000296.1, from coordinate 2,164,162 downwards.
GGAGTAAAATCAAAAGTGAAAGAAAACTTCTCAATTAGTCGGACTTCTCCTGACTAATACTGCATGGTACCCAAGACGAGGCTTTGAAGTAAGAGCAAGTGGAAAAGTAAATTTGACATCACAACAGCCTGGATCGCTTTATTGTAGCAAAAAAATAGACTTAACCTATACTGTCCTGCCTTGCAGTCTCAGAATGACCAAAATAATGGAGATTGGGACCTCGCATTGAACCATATCCCCCCCGTGTCTCTGTCGCAGCCCTTCAACTTCCAACCAACTGTAAAAAACAGCTACAAAACAGTTCAGCCCTCAGAAGTGTTTATGCAAACAAACACCAAGCATGGCTATTTGTATGACTTGGCACCAGCATTTGGTTAACCACCCACAAGCATTTGCAGATGGGACCTTTTCCAGGGGGCCATAAGCGTGGTGAGAAGAGGGGGAGAGAGAGGGGGGAAGACAGAGGGTCACAGAGGAGAGGATGACTGCAGAGCTGCACAAGTTTTAGAACCACACAAGATGTTGCAGATGTTGTCACAGATCATTATGAAAGGTTATAATTACTGAGACACTAATGTAATACTGGACTTATTTGTCCCCACAGTTTACTGGCAAGTTGAATGGAATTGGTATGTGTGTTTTTGCATCTTTTAGTTGCAATACTCTAAGCATTGCGTATGTGAAGCATATTAGAATGATTTCTGTATGTTTTTTAAGGACCATAATACTCTTGAATGGAAGTAAATATACACATACTTTACACACACACACACACACACACACACACACACACAAACATTCTTTATCTCCAGATTTATCCAGAACAATGACCGAATTTTCAGCACTAGAGCCTTACACAATTAATTTTTTACAGTATACAAAGATAACATATACATGTGCGCGTACTGTACATAAGTCGCAGATTCAACAAATTCACTAGAGGGCCTTTTTAGAAACACAGAGACATTGACTGAGTCATCCAAGTACCTGTCAGTTAAATCTCACTGTAACAAGTTACAAATCCCTGACAGCACAGAAACACTGATTAAATTACACTGGGGCATTTAGAGCTGCTGCTTGCTAAACAGTCCTGTTCACACAAACTTAACAAAACACTGAAGAACAAACCTTAATCAACATTAAGACCTATAAAATGCACACACATTCGTCTGTGTTGAGTTTCATTTGTTGTTGAGCTAGGAAAATACAATAATGGCAGGATTTAAGTGTTTTTAATTAAAAATAAAAAAAATAGCAAAAGAGGTGGGCAAAGTACACTTTAGCATAGTTTAAAACTTACACATGTTAACTGCAGGTATTATAGTTTAAGTGAAATTAATTGAATTTTTTCTGACCTAAGTAGGACTAAAGTACATATTTATATGCCGTTTCATAATACTTATGTTTATATACTTTGTTTATTAATTACTAATACTTTTTTAGTTTACTAAGTGATTACATAATACTTTTGTTTACTTCTATTATATGTTTAAATGGTACAGCATTAATTAATTTATTTCCTAAAATGCTTTATTACTTTTGCCTCTTATAGTACAATATGGGAAGGCAATCTGTATTGTTAAAATATATATCGCTATATACATAAAAGTGATTGATTGATTGAAAAGAGATGGAAATAAGGAGATTGGGGCGGTCACGGGCCGCACCTTTGTGGCTCTCTTCGACGGTCATCAGTGGGAACCTTCGCCAGAGTATTAACGTTCCCACCTGGACACTAATTACCCACGTACCTTGACTGATTTCTGTCACAGGTGTAGCTTCTTTTTTCCCCTTTATAAGGCCTTTTTTTAGTTGGTCAAACGCAAAGTCTTGACTACAGTGGCGGTTCTAGACAAATTTTACTAGGGGGGCCAAGAAGGGGCCAGTGTTTAACCAGAGGGGCACATTAAAA
>JAUMHQ010000296.1:2142475-2162150 GCA_032361165.1 Enteromius paludinosus | reverse complement strand
TGCTTAAATATCTTAATTGAACTAATGCCTAGTCCTGGCTTAAGCTAAGCCCCGTTTGTGAAACCGGGCCATAAAATTACTCTTACAGTGATTTTTGGTCATATTGTCCACCCCTATGCTTATAATAAACAGAATGTTGTCATCTATTGGCGTGCTTACTAATATACCGTAGTTAACATTATAGTTGTTTATATAGTTTTCATTCTTGGTGTGAATGGGCTCTAACAGATCAAATTTTCCAAGCTTTCAAAATCACAAATAATCCATCCTAAGAGCATGAACTAGACAGATTAGTAGAACACATGTTGTTAACGTTAACGTGCATAATAATATGTCAGAAGAATCATACGGGTGATTAATGGAAAGGTTCTCAAACAGACTCGAAGCTCTACAGCAGGCTGTGTCGCGATATGTTACCTACTGATGAGACCCTGCGTGTTGCCTGCTTGAGTCTTTCTATCTGTCTACCTGTCTACAGAAGCCTTTAATGCATAATATCCAGCCTCTCACTGAGGTGTGCAGGCTTGTCTCTCTCTGTCACATGAAACGGGCACGCAGCTTAACCAGGTCAACTTAAACCAGCTTTACTCCTCCTTCGATTTCCAATGCAGGCATTCATCAAGCCCGTGCTTTCAGTTTCCTCTTTGACTTTCTCTCCTCTACCTCCACACTTTCATATGCTTTGTTTATGAGAAATACAGCATCAGAGGCCCCGCATGAGCAAGGCTGTTTCTTAAAGCTCCATCTCGACCTCCGTCTCGGCTGGATTTTTGAGCGAGACGGGATGTCTACCTCTGCGTGAATCCTGTGTAGTACACTTAATTCCCCGCAGAACACGGCGAGCAGGGGCGCTTCGTCAGGGGAACAGAAAGGCATTTGAGAGCAGATTAAGAATATGAACAGCAATATTCCCGTCGCGGCATCTGCATGTGCTCAGGATTACAGGGTTCTGAGGAGATTACTGGCAGGGGAGGAGAGGTTACAGGTTCAGAAAACTTTTCATCCTCACCTACGGTATGGAGCACTCACTCACAGACACAGAGAGAGAGACATCCACGAGTTTCATTTTCATATTCATTTTTTTGAGTTTATGTGCACACATTTGTCATGCCACATTCCCAGTGATTTAGGCCCCATCCACAAAAATATGACATCTCTCTGCATTGTGGCCTCCCATTCATATAAACAGTGTTTTAGGCCACAAACAAGCCAAGGCTTTTCAAAACACTGTTTTCTATGATGCATACGGACAACTGAAACAAATTCTGATATATATATATATATATATATACAAATATAATTTGCACATGGCAACAGCTGTTTATAAATAATGCTCTGGAGCTTGAGAGGCAGGAGTTTGAAAGCAACATAGAGCAATGGTCACAGGATTGTTGACATTTGCAGCACAATTATAATCAATGGATTATAATTACACTGCTATACAGAGTCATGCTTTTCTTTTTTTAAATAAGGGTTTTATGGCACAATATCACCTACACCTGCCCTGGAATGAAAGATCTAAAATGCTGTTTGGCATAGATAGAATTTAAATTCATGCATCATTCATTCATTCATTCCTTAAAAAATAACATTTTCAGAAATAACTGTGGGAAAAGTACGCCCTTCACATGACTTGCAGGTAAGAAAAATATATATGTATTAATCTTTCCTAATCTAATGTGCGGGGCTCCGTAAGTAATACTAAGTTCCTAAGAAATACTAAGAAATACATAATTCCTTTTTTGAATAGAAAAATGTGTCTAATATTTTTTGCTATTTTCTAAATTTCTTGGACTAGTATTGAAGATAATAGTTTTCTACCAAGTCATCGCATTCATATCTAATCTGACTGATTTCACCAAAAACATCTGTAAAAGTGTTGATATCTTTAAATAGTCTGGCCATACAGATCAGACTTGGTTTCAAAAGAACTTTGCAGATCAAATTTCAGATGTGCCGATTACTTACAGCCATCCGTCATCTCACAGACAACAAAGAGTTTGTGTACATCACGGCGTAATTGCATACACATGTCCAGTATGAGCAGTTACCTGATCTGTCAACCTCACTTTCTCTCTGTAAAGCCAGTGCTTCATATTTTTCACCTTTTCAAGTTTTGCTTAAACACATATCATAGCTATGAAAAACTATGAAATGATAGCAAGTGACCGTTTTTCTCTTTTTCCTCTTATGTACATAGAGATCAAGCCCATTTTTTCCAAGCCGTAACTGTCAGCTTGGATTGTATTTTCTGGAATGTGGTGTTAACTTCACCACTGGCCCGTCACTTGGCCAACAGCATGCCACGCGTGCAAAGCAAGCACAGGAAATCTGTCCCCCCAGGAGACAGCTAACAATGCTACGACCAGCCAATTCCCCTCTGCACCTTTCGTGTGAGGGAACATACACATATCACATATTCAGCTGCCATGTGCAATCAATTACAAGCCTTAATGAATGCTAGCCAGGAGTCACGATCTGTACAAAAGTGTGTGCGTGTGTGTGTGTATATGTTTGAACAAGCGCTTCACCATGAAGTCTGTATGAAAATGAATGCCCCAAAGGCTTATAATTAAAAAACTTATTACAAGGAACAAAAAGAAAACTAGATTACGGTCTTTACTTAGGCTGAGTTTCTAAACCATAGAGGTGAGAGGGAGAAACAAACACACAAAAATAGGGTTCATGCATGAATTAAGACAGACAGACAGCAGGCACTGGCACTCCCAAGACACAAGTGTTAACCTTGTTGCTCATAAGGAGGCCATATGCATGCTAGGAGGAAGGAAGGAGGGTGGGTGTAACCCAGTCACTCCATGCAGGGTTGAAGTGTCCCTGCCAGTCTTTCAATGAGCGTTCAATGAGAGGCCCAAGAGACACGCAACAGGGACTTTCCCGAGGAGTTTCCGTCCCCTCAGCTTCCGAAATGCACCCAGTAGTCATCAATTAGGCTGACAGGACTGATCCAAACTTGAGCACAAACATAAACTAAGACAGTGTTCAACACAGACCGTTCCTAATGGGGTTCGATAACCTTAACGGATACTAGTATGGTTCCAGGAAGCATAGCAACATGACTGCTGAAAATCTTTAGCTTTACATTAATAAATTACATTTTAATATGCATTAAAACAGATCACTGTTATTTATATTATATAATATTTCTCAAAATGGCAGTTTCTACTGCATTTATAATCAAAGTTGTTTTTAAAATTTTTTATTCAAAAACATAAAAAAATATTATGATTCCATATAGATGTTAGATGTCATAAATTGCACAATTACAATTCAATTCTGTGGTGACAGCCCCTCCTTAATTATCCGTAGGATTAGAGGGCAAAAGTGATCCAAAACCCTTCCTAAATAACATCCAAAGCTCCATCAGCTGATACATCTCTACTCATAAAGCTACGAATTTATCATTATTGAGATAATACGGAGGATGAATTACCCAGTGTGCATGAGCCTTGTGGGGCCTGACCCGAGATCAGTCCCAGATGAAAGGAACTGGAGGGCTGAGGAATTCATTTTCATATTGCAAATGGCCATCCTAATCAGTATGCCTAAAGTGTCTCTGAAAAGACGTGTATATCTGCAAGAGCTGCGAACTGCAATGAGAATATTAGTATACGCACATGACACGTTTCAAGAGACCAGACTTGAACAGATATGACTGACACCGGACTTACGCGGTCGCTAGATCACTTTACGTTATGAATGAGAAGCTGAGGACCCAGTAATGCAGCAAAGAACAGAGGTCAAAATGGCATTGACCCTTGCTTTCTTTCTTTAAACACCTCCAGTTCCCTCATTTCTCACACATGCACACATACATGTATGCACACTTCTCTGTCAAGACGGATCCCCTTTCAAGGGGAAGGAGCTTTTAAATGATTTAGCACTATGATCCGCAGACATTCCAAGCAATTTCATACACCACTGATATTCACAATGCTGCTCTTAGGAAATGTCTGGGCATATGCTACCCCCACCGTTCACATACACACACATATGCACACACAATAGAAATTGTGACACTGGCGTGAGATATAAAAAATAATGCAGGGGATTATGTCCTGATACTAGGCCTTATTTACTCATAGATGTATTAGGAAAAACACCTGCCTCCTACTCCAATAGGATCAAGAGATTAATCTCACTGAGACTTAATACATACAGATGGTCAGACAGGAAAAATTAGAAAAATATGAAATATGAATACATTCGCCTTGTATAATATGAAATATGATTCATCTATTGCAGAGATTATAGCTTGATGCATTGGTGTACTTAACAAGGAGACAAAGTTAATTTCTTTATAGGCCAAATGTTGCTGGCAAGATCCTAGAATAATAATGATTCTTTGGGGAATATTATATAAATTAAACTTAAGCCGTCTTCTCTGTTTGCATATTAATGGCTGCTGGAGCAGGGCTGCTTTTGATTCATAGGCTGTCAGATCCTCGTGCAGCTGCCACACAAACATCTGACAGCTCGGAACACAACATTTATTTATTCAACACAGAAACACACACACCTTTAATGCTGGAGACACCCTATACAAGCTCATAACAGGCCTTTTTCAATCTAGGTCTTTATTCTACTTCTAAAGGGAGATTCCAGTTGAAGTATGATCTCCTTTTACTTTACTGATTTAAATCCAAGATTCTGAAGTGACACTGATCTACTGTCATTGCTTACAGTGTTTTATTGTCGACGACTTACTGAGAACTGTGATTTATTGTACTTTTTCAAAAGAGCAAATATTGTATTAGTAGAAAACACACAATTGCTTAAGGAAACTTTTGATGAAAAGGACACCAAAATATGATGATCCCATATAGAAAAGGAATACTATCCTAAAATACGAAGGCTGTTATTTATCGTTATTTACAATAACCCAATATTTTGTGGGGGAAACTGTGTGTAATATTATAAAGATAGCATGTTGTCCCTTAAATGAAAAAAAAAAAAAATGTAAAATTAGATTGTCTCTGCACTAATGACAATCATTAAAATATTATCTGGAATCATTATTCATTTTCAGATGTATAAAACTGAAAAGGAAAAACATCTTAAATTTGGGTCAAATGTAGGTGCAAATCAAATATAAAAATATTACATTTTTTAAGCTAAAAATTTTATGTGCTGGGACAGTGGTACAACGAAAATTTACAAAAGTTACAAAAATACAAACTATTGTGTATGAATTGTGCAGATTTATTTATTTCTATATTAAAAATGTAGGGTATCAATAGAATGAAATAACTGCAATATTGAATTCTTGAATGTTACAAGCTAGACAAACCTAAAAAGAAATCATGGTAGCACTTTATTTCAGACCTCTCATTACACTCCTTACACAGCCACTCTATCATGACTCTTTCACCCAAAAGTCTTTGGTACCTGCGGTCTGAAAAGTTAAAAGTGCATCTGTTTTACCTACATACTGAAATGTGATCCAGTAGTGTTACTTTGTGTCTCTCTACCACCCCATGGGCCTCTACTTCCTGACAAAGGTCCTTCTCAATATCCTGAAGTGAGGAGGAGAAGGTAGTGAGGGTTGTGAGTAAGTAAGAGAGACAGAGAGAAATCAAGAGAGAGAGGGAGAGGAAAGGAGAGAGATGGCGTGCCAGGTAGTGCTCTAAAAAACGGAGGCAATTTAGATCACAGGCAACAGGAATGAGGGGAGGCAAGGCGTCTTTGTCCGTATAATCAACATCCTTGATCCAATCCCTGAACACATGCACACATCACAACAGAGGTGCTTGTTTTATGTAGACGCCACACTGCTGTTTTCAGTCCACACGAAAACCACTAGCGTGACTGATTCAGTCCTGTACCATAAAAGCACACAAACTACAGCCTTTGGGCTGTATATGAAACAATATCCAACAAGAACATAGTCCGGTCCCATTAATAAAACGATAAACCAAGAAACCTCTAAGAAACAAACTAAAATATGTAGATTATATTGCCGCTAGGGGGCAGCACTCTCATTCAATTCTTCTTGCCAAGCAGAGACATGTTAAGATATGATGGAAAACACATACATTGCGCAACAAATCTTCAGTCAGTGTTCAATGAAATTGTTAGTTTCAAACCAATCTTTAGTTATAGTTAATACAAAAACTGCATAGTTTTTATAAATAAAAAAATATTTTGTGTACTTATTTTCCCCAGTTGTTTGTATATTTCATGAATATGATCAACAGCTTTCTCTCTCTTTGTATTAGTACTAAGGCTTTGGTTTAAAAAAAAAAGTGCAATGTTGTAAATATTTACATTATAATTCTGAAAACATTGTAACTGAACTTGAGTGAAAGTGTGAACACGCAATCTGAAATTTGTGTTTAATCCTATCATAATTATCACAACTGTAAAGTTACTGGTTTAGACACAAATATAAGAAAATAAATAAATGTACTTAAAAGTCAAATCCATATTTGTACACATTTATGAAAATCTGCTCTTTGGTGTAAGCAAAGGCATCTGGGTGACAGATACAAATCAAATCAAATCAAATCCAGCTCTTACTGCAAGCACACCGCCAAAGCTGATTAACTGTGCTTACCTGAACATATTACAACAGCCCTCAATCAAGGACAGCGGGACTAAGCAGAAATAAGACATTTTAATCTGTGTGGGAGACAAACGTGCAGCAAACTAATCTAATATCACACATAAACATACACAGTTCGTGTGTGAATACTTTAACGCAAGGTAGGTATTAATGTCAGGTAGACGTTAATGTAGTTACAGCTAAGAACAAGCACAGAGTCCCTGCTGAGAGGATACACACCTCAAATACATGCTGGGAATGAGATTTCTGAGCACTGGAGCACACAAAGGACCAGGATAGACTGATATGGTACTCTTGAATCTTAGACATGTCATCCCATTTTAAATGATCTTTTACTGACCCTGAGTATTACTGTTTTTAAAAAAAATCCTTAAACTACTGCACAATTTACTGTAGTAATCTAATATTAATAGGGGATACTCCATATTTATTTAGTTTTTTATTTTGTGTTTTACCTGTATTTAGAATTTAGCACTTTATGGTGTTTTAGGGTTAACTGAAAGGTCCATATTAAAGAATACTTTATGCAAAAATGTAATCACCCTTGTGTTGTTCCAAACCTGTATAATTTCCTTTGTTATGCTGAATGCAAAAGAAGAAGAATTTTGAAGAATCGTGCGGTAAAAAAAAATACAATGGAATTCAATGGGGACCAACAATTGTTTGATTACCAGCATTCTTTAAAATATCATGTTCAACGTGAGAAAGAAACAGATTTTAAACATGAGGTTGAGTAAATGATGACAAAAGTTTTGTTTTTGGTTCAACTATTTCATTAATATTGTCAATAGCAGCAATTTCATTGATGAATGAATTAGGATTAAAGCCTGCAGAATAGTTTGAAATAAATTTTCAGCTCAATCTATTTAATTGCCACTATACTGAACTATTTTTGATATACATAATGAGTAAATTTCGGCACATTTTGGTTAAACACTCAAATTTACACAAGTTTCACTTCTGACACATCTTTATATGATGTTATAAATGAAAATGAGCAGAAGTCAAGCTGTTCTGTCAGCATGCTGGGGGAAAACAAAGCAGTGTGAATATTTTAAAGTAACTAAAAGCAATTTGAGGTACATATGAATATTTCATTACAATCACACACATCTTCTCTTAGAGTAATTTGTATGAAGCCTGTGAAAACATCAATATTTTAAATTGGTAAAGGGTAAACATTTTTTTTTTTTTTTTAAGGCCTACAGGGTTACTGGGGATGGTAGCCTAACCTATTCACACCACCATCTGCACCAACAGCACGTGCTCTAATATGAATATGTCTGAGTTTGAAGTACTGTTGATGAAGCACTGTTGCCTACTAATCTAAATGTCAGTTCCGGTCTGATTGCTCAGTGATGGATAAGTGTAGCTATATGTGCGCACGTGGAGTGTTCAGAACAAATGCACGGACTGCAAACGCAAAGCAATCAGTTGAACTTGTTTCGGAACACGCCGGTGGAGAATAGACTACGCACACGCGTGTCCTATAAAGGCACAAATCATTTACATGCTCGTCTCATCAAAGGCAGCTCCGCTCATCTCCACTGAGATTTTCCGCCGATCAGAGTGCTCCGGTTGCATCTCCAAGCGCGACGAGCTAACCTTTGCAACTGCCAAGAAATGTGATTAATTTTTTAAATACAGCTGTTGACCTATTATTGAGACGGAGAGACGCCACAGGAGACACTCCTCGCGCCCACTCTGTCATTACGGAACGCGTTATTCCATCAGTGTTTACAAGTTCGCGCTCAAAAAGAAACACGCGCGGAAAAAAAGCGGCAAATCAAAATGATTTCACAAATGCTGTTCTGGGCCATTTTCTCCAACAATACGCCAATCAAACAAAAGCCCGTGGAATCATCTTTTCAGAATTAGCTTTTGAGAGGAAAATAGTAACAACAATAGAGAAACAATCATTCCGAAGCGTTTGAGTAGCTTGTTAATGCGCTCGTGAATAAATTATGCTAGAGATAATGGGTTTATGATCAATAATTCATCCTATTGTTTCAAGCTCTGCTCTGTAATATGTTCCATGTAAATATAAGGGCATGTACTTTAAGAAACTAGCTTAACAATTGTTAAAGGTACTTAACAAAATGCGCCAAACCTGTTTATTCATTCAACAATTTCCGAGTAGGTAGAATACAACATCTTAAAAAGCCATCAACATTTTTCCAGTTATTAAATGTTTTTGCAGGTAGCCTATATAATTAGAGTTATTAATAGAAATGTAAAAATGTTAAGCCCACGTAAACCACATCAACTAGAGAAGCGGGGCCTTCAGTCTTATCTTGGAAAATGGGTCAAAAAGTAAAAAAGTTTGGGAATACATTATTATTCAATATTCGCTTCATTATAAAAATGAAAAGTACTTTCAATCCTCTCTGAATTGATGAGCATGCGAGTGCGTGTGAACTGCCCTGAAATTCACTTTGTAGGTCAGACTTGTACACTTGCCCTTCATCGAAAAATTAATTCACTCTGTTGTGAGCACTTGTACATCCAAATTGGAACAGGACCACAAATGTCCAAAGTAGCAGGGGCAGGTCACAGCTCAGTGGCACATATGAACACGGTCAGAACACATCCCAAACTGACTGATGTGTTGACAGATCTTCTGACATGACCCAGATGAATCCCCAACACCCAGCAGAACCCCCTCAAAATCAGTTGGGCCTGTTGGCTGGCCTGATTCAACCAGCTGGGACGTTTGGAGTCAAGAATCACACGGGTGGTTCAAGAGGAGAAGCAAGGGCCAGCTGGATGTGAGAGAAAGAGGGGACGAGGACAGTCACCAGCCTCATGTAGCATTCCCCTTACACTAGTGACAACATGGAAAATGTGAGAGGAAGAAGAGAGCGAGATGGCCCTTGAACAGACACAGAGACTGGCCCTGAGGAGCTAACTGGAGGAAGATGCCAGACAGAGTGAAATATGATGTTTTCACTTTGTCAAAGGATTTTCCGACTCCTACAGAGTCATCTTATGAATGTAGCCTATTTAGTTTTAAACTCTGCCAGGGATGTTGATTAAATGTTTTATCAACCAACAGATGAATTAGTTGTGCATTTGCATTCTGGTGGAGGAAGCGTGTTCGGGGGGGTTGGAGAGCATCAGCAAGAGAGAAAAAGAAAAGGAGAGAGCAGGCTATAAGTAAAAGATCTCTGGCAGCCAACAAATGCAGAACAAAAGAAACAATTTGCATACAAATCAAAGTTTATCATCTCGGGCTCCCTATGCCTATTGTGCATTCATAAGCGCAGATGCATTCAAAGCCCTGAGAGAACAGGACACCTCTATTCGCTGATACAGGCCAAATGTGGATTCCGTTATATAATGGGAGGAGGGAGAAAAAGGCAAGAGAGGCACAGCCAGACAGACAGAGATGTTTTCCTTTCTGTTTACGGTCCTGAGCATGAAATGAGATCAACCCTCGCCCATCCAAGTCACAGTCTCTTTCTATTGGCAAACACTCAGCGATAAAAAATTAACTCCTCTCAGTGCAAGAGAATTGACAGGTGAGATATGCAGTAGAAATCCTTTTTGAGAGCGTTCAGCCCGTTCGATTTCAATGCTAAGTCCTCCAGCTTTCTCCTATAAAGAGACCACATCAATATAGTGTCGACTTTAATCCTTCCAACGGAGGAAAAAAGAGACGTCAGGAGGAGTTAGAGGAAATCCAGGGGCGAACTGCAGGCCTGCTGAAGCTCAATAAACCCCACTGAGGACACATCAAAGTATGTGAAGGCTTATGTCTACCACCAGAGGGCACACTTACTAAGATTTTAAATCACAGATCCCTCACACTATTTCGATAACATTAATAATAATGGTAATATCCTTTGATTACCATTATTTATTCATTAGTAATAGAAATATCGCAAAAACGGAATATGTAGTGCACTGCACAGAATCAAACAGACTGGAAAACCAAAAGAGCTCCTATACACAAATACAACTGACTTAAAGGTCTTACAGAGAAAAAAAGATCTTTAGAAAAATCATTATAAATATTTAGAATGAGTAGGCTATACAGTATTTTTAATATATAAAATGCTGCTGTGAAACTTTTAATTTCATCTTGCATTTTCCCGACTACGCCACCAGAGGGAAGAACTTTCCTTTCTTTGAGTCATTGAACTTGGTCAATCCCGTCTGTCAAAATCATTACAAACATGAAAGTAAATGACAACTTTTACTTATCAAACAGATAAACACTCGTAAGAACAACTTGTTCTAGATGCTACCAAATAAGTGTGCCTTGGCTTATAGCAATACCAGAACCCTTCGATGAAGAAGCATGCATTGAACGTGCTATATAGGTCTTTAGTGTAGTTATAAATAACTTTTTAAAATATGATATTATTTTAATGAATACTAGTATTCATACTTTTTTACCCCTCTTATTGGCCTGTTCTTATCTTGTGGCCTCTGTCAGGGTTTTGAATACATTTACACTTAAGGTTGCTTAAAAAAAACAGAAGTTGTGTGATTGAAATGTTAAATTTGAGCAAAAATGGCAAGTGCTCAAACAACAATTAGCTATAAGTACTTCAATAAATGACAGACAACACTGAACATGCTGAATCAATGCATAAAATATATGAATAGAAAGTTTCAGTAAAATATTTGCACAAACCTTTATAATGCCTTTAAGTCTATCATTATGCGTGTAGTTTGGTGTAATTTAATAGCAATTTCCCCTCTGCAGATGATGAGGCTGTGGTGATGCTGTGCGTCTCTTACATGTATGTAAAAACTGTTTTGTTTATGAAGGTCAAAAGTTGACATTATTTCATCCCTTCGCAAAGGTGAAAGTGATATTGTTAGAATAAAAAAAAAAGAAATCTAACATGGAACTTGAATACAGTATCTTTGTTGCTTGAAGATAAAAACACAGAACACTGCTGATCAAATATGCATGTTCTGTTAAACAAACAAAAATAAATAATAATAATTACCAGCATCTTAAGATGAAATAATTTACCTGTTGACAGTGTGCTGACAGTCCACTGAGCCCCAGCAAATCGAAAAAGAAGTGGCTTTGACAGTTACAGATCTGAAAAACAAAATGCAGGAATTAAGAATCCTATTCTGATATAAAGAAACCATTTCAACAAAAAAGGGTTAATATATGACTATATTGCATAGTATAGAAAATTTTCTTGCCATGCAAAAAAAATCTTTCTCTTGCTTAAAATAATCGTAAACATAGGGCCCTTTATAAATACAGCGTGTCATTAAAGTATGCTAAATTTGCTACATTAATGGGACAGCCACACTCACTGACACATCTTACCCCACTGTGCTAATCAGACCTAGAATATCTGACATTACTCAAGCCCAGTTAGACACCATACCTTACGCTTACATTTTCACAGGCAAACAAGGGCCAACTAGTATCAGTAGGGCATTTGTAATTTAGATAGGCCATTGTACTACAGCTAATGATGCAAGAGACAGAAAATTGTGTCGATACATGTCAAGTTTAAGCTGGTTACCCAAGTTTTCTTTTAAGAGCAATCTTTCCAAATAATCTTTTAGCCACGTTTGGTCCACGTTCAGGCCACAGCACAATCTATCAAACCAACTCGATAGCTACTGCCAGGTTACAGCCCAGTTGTGGAGCAGCAGCCAACCAATAAAAACTCCAATTCTTAACTCTAAATACATTTTCTATGCACAATCAAATTGACTTTCGCGCGCTGTTTCGTTTGAGAATCTGACAGAAAAATACTCCCAAAGTGACAGTTGACTGGAATCAGCAGTGGATTGTCGATTGTTTTAGAGGAATTCGCTCGCTGGAGGACGCTGTGCTTGTTTGTGTCCAGCTGCCGCGGTAAATCACTTCCTGCACACCCATTGGTAGTCGCTGTGTCTCCCACACTGGTTGTTACTTTGTCATATCCAAAATAAGCTCTAACTGTAAATCCGTATGAACTACCGTTTATGAGATTTAACACAGCTAGAGAGGCTAAACTTTGCCACTTTTGGAAAGATGCACCAGCCATTAAAACAGTATTAGAGGATTCGTCCAATCAAGAATAACGTTCTAACTTGGTTTGGAAATGTAGTGTAAGCTCTTGAGAATAACTAGGGGTTACTTATTAGCCCAGGGTACAATGTGAACAGTGTGAAACATTAAACGAGAAAACTCGGGGTACAAAACCCAATTTAGAATTTTACAAAACCGGCTGGCCTTGGCCTAACTTAAAACTTCAAACCTCTCTCGTGTCCATAGCCGCGTTTCCATTACACTTCAAATTGCGCAAATTGCAATTGTGACTTGAAAATACGCTTAATGAAAACGCGTCAAAAACTCGCATATATCGCAAAAAAAAGCGCTTTTACTCTCTCATGAGGTGTTTTTGCAGGCAATTCGAAAAAGGAGTATTTCGCAAAACTGCAATGGAAACGGGTTTTCGCATGCACAGGTGTATGTAAAAAGTCATATGATAATTCATAAATATGTTAGGTGTGTTCGACTTCATGCAGCGCCGCAAACAATGCATTCTGGTAAGATCTCGACTTTGATCGGCGCTGCAGCCGCCTTTTGATATGTGCCATTAAAGTACCGTGAGAGCAAAACGAGAGCAGTCGCTCAAAATCGGCTGCGAAAGCCTTGATGACGACACACTTTATTCTCATTGGTCAGATTATGTGACGTAAAGCATGATGTGGGCTGGTTGTTTTTTCTTAAAAAAGTTATTGTATGTAATCAATCTTTATATGGAATACCTGATATTCAAACAAAACATTAATGATGAAAATAAAGATTAGGCGATATGGTAAATATATATTCGTATTGTATAAAGAGTAAAAAACTGGTCGAGTAAAGAGGCCGTTTGTTAATGGATTTTGTGAGAGGCTTCACTACACTGAATAAACGGCTTATATTTGAAAAATGTCCTATAGGTAACTACAAAACAAAGATACAAATAATAAACGTCATATTGCATTACATAAAAGTCACTACGGAAACCTATAAGTGTCCGACCTGACGGCCGTCTCTTTACTCCTCCCCCGACTGCAAGGGGCTGCTCTCGCCAGCCGGTGGCAGGCTAGTGTAAGTTAGTGCATCTCGAACACACCTATTATAACCTCCAAGAAACACTTAATACGTGTTCAGTGTCCACTATAAGGGGCTTTCCTTGCAATTAATGCGCAGACAGTTTAAACTGCGCAGGTCTGCGGTGCCGCTCGGCTCTGATACGGACAACGAAGCTGGTAAAGGTCACTCGGTTGATACTTTTGTTTATTCCAGCCTTGCCGCGCACATTTGAAGTATCTCTCCGTGCTGCTTTTGAAAGATGGATGCATACGCCTCCTTTGTATAAATATATCAAAAAATCCGTCAAATCTAGCCAAAATTCGTTGCTATGACTTATCGCAAGAGGCGTTTTAGTTTACGTTTTAGCCGCATAACGTTGGTTAATGGAAACGCCGTCATTTCGCAATACTTTTTTTAATCTACTTTTATCAAATATCGACAAAGTTTTGCGCATATCTGTAATGGAAACGCGGCTCATGATGCGCGCGCGCGCGCACTCGCTCGCTCCCGCTGGCGTCTCCTATTTCACTGCTCTCCCGAATTCTTGGATCCGGAGGCTGCGCAGTCTCAGCTCAAGCCCCAGCATCAAAAAAGTGCGTGTGCAAGCAGAACCTATTCCACAGACCACGAAAGCAGGATGTGTCGCTGAGGAAAAGAGAGAACGTTTGCAGTGCATTCAGAGAAACTTGGAGCTCGGAGAACAAGTCGTCAAGGCCAGTTCTTCACCTTATTTTTAAAACACGGACATCTCGGAACCGGACCAAAATGATGTGCTATAAGTTTTTCAGCTGTAGGCATGTTGTCCTCAAAGTTTTCCTCGTACAGTTTCTTGCTTCCCTGCAAACTTTTGCTGCGCCCTCACCCATCATAAAGTTTCCAGGCGATGAAACTTCTTTCACAGACAAAGAAGTGGCTCTGGTAAGTGTATTTTCATTTCGCTGAAAGAATAAAGCACTTAACTTAGTTAGTTAGCAAGCTTATTGGTTTTCTTTGGATATGCCTACTTATAATAATTATTTCTCTTAACAAACATATAAAATAATATACCTTGAAATATGTTGTGTGTTTGTCATTTCAATGTGTTAATAGTGGTTTCAGATGGCTTCAGAACTTTACCAATATTAACACAATTGTAAATATTGTTAGTATTCGTGCAGTAGTTAACTTTTCTCCTTTTTTCACAGTTGCAATATCTGTGTAAAATGTAAAGCCCAAGTACACCGTATGTGGATTGTGTTAAACAGTTCTTCTTTAGCTGACACATATCTCTCTCTCTCTCTCCCTCTCCCTCTCTCTCTCCTTCTCTCTGTCTTTCATTGTATCTTCTTTTTGACAGCACTACTTAAATAAGTTCTATGGATGCCCAAAAGACAGGTGTAATCTGATGGTGTTGAAGGACACACTGAAGAAGATGCAGAAGTTTTTTGCTTTACCTGAGACAGGAGATATTGACCAGAAGACAGTAGAGATCATGAAGAAACCACGATGTGGAGTTCCTGATGTGGCCAATTACAATTTTTTCCACAGGAAGCCCAAGTGGGGACAGAAAAACGTTACCTACAGGTGTGTGTTTACCTCAGACAGTGCTGAGCTAAGTCTTTTTACTGTTTTGCCAGTCACTTTAACCCTTTAATATGCATTTACAGTCCTGTCAGCACCATTGATTCAATATTTAAAGTGTTATATTTTATTAGATAGAGTCACTGAGCTAGTCAATAACAGAGAGCGCAGTCAACATATCTTTAAAGGATGTTCCCAGCAGGACCTTTGTGGCTTTGTGTTGGAGGTGGAACTTAAAAGGAACAACAAATCTTTTATTATGTTCTAAAGTTGTGCCGTTTACAGGAAATACAAGAAATGTTTGGCCATGAATGAATATTTACTGCCATTGAAGGAATTGGCCAACATTCAAACATAAAACAAGTGGTCAATAGTCTTTTGTAACACAAAGGACAGACTTTGGATCTTGAGGATATTTACTGGCCTACATGACCTCACAGTGTTTAAATGAGTCACGACCACAACTATGTTGCTTTAACAGTAAAGTTTTCAGGCTCCCTACGCAGATGTATGGAAGAAAAGCCTTCGATTTTCTGCTAGTGTCAACTTCATAAAGAAGTTTATTTCATTAAAATTTTACCTTTGCAACAATATGTCGTAGACTGGAGTACAACTACAGTAGTCATTAGAGAATTAGTAGACTGTCTTCTTAATATCCTTTAACACTTTTTTTTTTTGATGGATCCACAACATTCAACGTACTGACTGTCAAAAACTTTGCAAGTATTTGTCAACTTATTCTACTAACACTAAACATAACCTATCTCTGAGAGTTAGTATTAATGATTACATGATACATAGATACATTAATGATGACAAATTAATGAGAATTTGCTGACATGTAGATGGCATGTAATTACAAAGTTACTTATAGTTATAGGCTGTCTAAAGTGGACTATCAAAATAAAGTGGAACCTTAAATGTCAATTAATTTTAAACAGCACATTAATGTCAGTAATAATTGTAATAAAAATTGTTGACATTTGCAGACAGTTTATCATTGTCAGATGTGTACTGTTGTATACATTAAGCGAAGATGTGAAGCTTCCTGCTTGTGAAACTGTTACCAGTTCTGATTCACTATCACAGCAGGTTTTCACTTTCAAACATAAGGATGTTCCCCAGAAAAAATAAAGTACAGATTGTACTTCTCTCCCTCACAACCTTTTAATTCATTTTTCTAAACTTGATTGACTTTCTTTCGTTCTTTTCTATAACAATGAATGTCGTTGGCCACAAAACTGATTCCTCCCCAACATTCTTCAAAATATCTTCTTCTTTGTTCCAGCATAAGGGTTTGTGATGACAAGAAGAGTAAAGAGTAAGAGTAAATAATGAATGCAGCTTATTTTGTCTCTTTAAATAAGTCCTTCTCTGATTAAGGTCCATAGGCTCACTATTTTGCAGGTTGAGTTGTTGAATGCCGTTATCCTTGTAGATTGTTATATGGTTTGGCACTAAAAAATACAGTAAATTTAGTATTTCATGCGTCTAAGATACATGCTCTGGTAACCGCCGCAAGTGGAGTAAGCATTTGCTAGTTTCTTTGATAACTCTGCACCTGCATGGAACATTCAGCATTTCATGAAGTTATTTCATTTAAATACTTACAACCTACAGGCTGCCAAACAATGGCAAGAGCTCTGATGATTGAGCCCCATTGATTTTGTTGTAATGATGGCTGCATGGAAGGTTCCATATTATCACTGTACATTGTAAATGGAAGCGTCTTTTGTCAGAGGCTAGCAGTATCATCTGTGTATTCTAGGGTGGTCACAGTGTCACCTCATGCTGTTGGGGGACTATTGAAGAGCTTCTCATACTGATTATTATTAGAGAATCTTTTTAGTTTTTTGCACCTGCCACATTTGTTTGATGTTGCTCCATATTTCTGTAGGGAAGATTTCAGACTGTCTTGTAGTGCCAGAACAGGTTTGGATTTGACAGTCCTGGTTTTGGTTTGAAGCGGAGCTCCCTCTTAAGGAGAAAGAAACTAGACCATGCTGCACACCAGCAGGTGATCAGTGTAACCAGCTGTCCTCTGATCACTGTGTGTGAGTGATCTGTAATAGCTTGATGATGATTGGACTGAGCTGGGAGCTTGGACATCCCCATGTCTCTTTGTGATGTAAAAAAGAGTTGGTGGCAAACTATTGGCAGGGAAAAAGCGTAGCATCCAAAGGTTTACTGCATTCTGATATTCGAGTTTAATGATGCTTTTAACATGAACATGCTGGAACATGATGACTGACTACTTTTTGTCTGGGCTTACAAGCATGTACGTTCTTGAGCCACTCAAAGTCATGAGAAAAAGCAAATGAAGTGTCCACTTATCTGCTTTAACAATATAACAGATAATTCCATAAATGAGTAACAGCTAAACAAATACTGTATATTAATAATTCGAAAAATAGATCATTTTGATTTATATTTATTTTTCTAGAAAATGTGAAATAATCAATAAATTATAGTAAAAAGGCAATATTGTATTTTTCTTCCGCAGGATCTTAGGACACTCCCCAGATCTGGATGAAGAAACAATTGATGATGCTTTCTTTCGTGCATTTAAAGTCTGGAGTGATGTCACACCTCTGAAATTCAGCAGGATCATGAATGGAGAAGCTGACATCATGATTAACTTTGGCCGAAATGGTATTCAAGAAAACCTTTTTGTCTTTCTATAAAATATGTTTCTTTGTAAGTTTCTGAACTACTGTGTAAATGTACAAACCTCAGTTTCATTTTTATTTGCCTAATCACAGCTCTAAGTACTTAGTCACATACTAACCACAGTCACTCCGGAAAATCCTTAGCATAATGTTTATATATATATATTAGTATAATGCTTCTTGCACCAGAGATTGATTTTCATTGTGGTTTTTGGAAATAACATCATGGGTTTACAAAGCAAAATAAAACACTCGTCACAGTTTAAATCTTTCCTGAGCTTGCTGTAAATTTAAATATTTCGACAAATCTTAAGAAACTTAAGAAACTATACTTGAGGCCTTTGTTGAAACTATGCAGTTACCTACCCAAGACACTAACCCTGGTGTGTTGAGTTAAATGTCTTCTGTTTGTTATAGAACATGGTGATGGTTACCCATTTGATGGGAAAGATGGTCTTCTGGCTCATGCCTTTGCCCCTGGTCCTGGTATTGGAGGAGACTCACACTTTGATGATGATGAGCTGTGGACATTGGGAGAGGGACAAGGTATCTCAGTTGTCTTGCTTCTGGTGACTTCGAATTCAAGTAGCTGTTTGTTTGATTTTTAGCCATTTCAATTTAGCATTTAGCATTTTTCACATTTGTTTATAAAATGTTATTCTGTGATTTCTTCTCTCCCTCCCTCTTGATTTAGTGGTAAAGGTGAAGTATGGGAATGCAGAAGGGGAGTTCTGTAAGTTTCCATTCTTGTTCATGGGTAAAGAATATACCAGCTGCACCTCTCAGGGTCGAGATGATGGGTTCCTATGGTGCTCTACCACATACAACTTTGATGAAGATGGAAAGTATGGCTTCTGTCCTCATGAGCGTGAGTACCCTTTGTGCCAAGTTTTAGAGTACAATATAATTAGACACTGTTCCCATTCAAAGTGGTGCACATTCTCAGACTTATTTTGGGTAAGGTATGTTTGTGACACATCGTGACTGTAAAAATGTCATAATCACTGACTCAGTTCTTTTCCTTCCTGTGTTGCAGTCCTGTTTACGTTGGGTGGAAATGCAGATGGAGCTCCTTGTAAGTTCCCCTACACATTTCAGGGGGAAAAATATGATAGTTGCACCACCTCTGGCCGTGATGATGGATACCGTTGGTGTGCCACTACCGAAGATTATGACCGTGACAAGACTTATGGATTTTGTCCTGAAACAGGTCAGTTAATAAGTTAAAATAAGTCTCAATCCAAATATATTTTCATTTAGATTTTTCTTAAAACCAAAACAAGTATAACTTATGCTAGGGGTGGGCGATATAACGGTAGACACGATTTTGGTCTATCGTTTTAATCGCGGTTGAGATCACGTAACGTTGCACTTTACGTAACCACACAATACAAATTAACTTCGGCAATGGAAGAGGCAGTGTTGCCAACTTATCGACTTTGTCGCTAGATTTAGTGACTTTTCAGACCCCCTTGGTGACATTTTTCCAAAAAAGTGACTAGCGACAAATCTAGCAACTTCTTGGACAAACCTCAGCGAGTCTCTGGTAGTGCTGCTCAAGCTCTTGTTTTCCCAGTGTGCACGCACACCCCTCAGTGCAGCAGCGTTGAGTTAGCTTACATGTGACAAAACCAACATCGAGGAGATTGTAAAGAAAAAAGGTGCATCGTGTGTGGTGTGGAATTGGTTTGGGTATAGGAAAAGTGATACGAATGAGACAAACATGAATTGCAAGGTATGCAAGAGCACTGTTTTAGCAAGCGGTGGAAACGGGACATTCTAAAACGCTTAACGTTAAAAATGCTTAAT
>JAUMHQ010000296.1:2130304-2142375 GCA_032361165.1 Enteromius paludinosus | reverse complement strand
TTCTCCCGGGCTCGCTCCCCTGACAGCATGCCAAACCCGCAAATTACACTAATGAGGAAAGCGTGAACTCTTGAAATGTAATTGACAAAACGATGCAATTGCAAATAATTGATAACTTGAATATCTAATACTAATAACTGAGTTACTAATATTGTCCCATTTAGATGGGTGGCATGGAGGCAGTGATCACTGGGCTATCAGATGACTTCAAAATCCTGAAGAGGAATAGAAAATTATTTACATTTACTGTAGCATTTGGAACATTTCTATTGGCTCTTCTGTGCATCACAAATGTAAGTATGTTGGGTCTGTTTTTGAGCAGTGTGACAATATGAAAAGACTCTTTTTGATTTTTATATATATCAAATTACTAAAAATCTATATATAATTGTTTGTAATGTTTAATCTGCATTTGAGGTGATATTTATGTAGCATCCATGTGATCGCATCAGTTGAAACTATACTATGGAGCATTTCAACATGCATTTGCTTGCAGTGTTTTGTGAAAAATGTTATGTCATAAACAGGCAAAATAGATTAATATTCACAGATTAACATATGCAATGTAATGATGAGATAATCAATAGAGGTCATTTATTCAGCAGCATTTTGACTTGGTTATATCTCGTCATGACAGGGAGGGATCTATGTTTTGACCCTGTTGGACAAGTATGCTGCAGGGACGTCCATTCTATTTGGGGTGCTGATCGAGGCCATTGGAGTATCTTGGTTCTATGGTGAGCAGAAATAATCAACATACATTTGTCTAAAGTGCAAGGTCCTCCTCCACTACTGACTGAATTTTTTTAACTCATTGCTTTTTGTTTAAACCAGGTTTAAGCACTACATTTAGTGTAATCCAAAACAGATCTTTTTTTTGGAAAGGGTTTAAACAATGTTTGTTTAATTAACTATTAACAATAATTCCACCTGCACCTGTGGAACACTTCTTAAGACACTAACCGGCGAAAAAAGAAAGACAGGAGACATGAAGGTAGCCACTTCTCCCCCCAGATGTGTTTGAGAACATGCTTTTTCTGTGTTTGGGCTGCCTGCTTTTGGTGTTACCTGCCTGACTGAATTGTGCCAAATGTAAAGTTTGTTGGAGAAGGGATAATTATGTAGGGCTGTTCTTCAGGGGCTGGGCTAGGCCCATATTTTCCACTGAAGGAAAATCTTAATGTTTCAACATACTGTACAAAGACATTTTGGATAAGGCTATGCTTCCAACATTGTGGAACAAGTTTGGGGAAGGCTCTTTTCTGTTTAAGCTTGATTGTGTCCCAGTACACAAGGAAAAGCAATGTCCATAAAGATAGTGTTGGATGAGTTTCTTGTGGAACAACTTGATTGGCCCGCTCAGGGCCCTGACCACAAATCCAGCGAACACCCTTGGCATAAACAGGAATGGAGATTGGAATCCAAGCTCTCATCCAAAATTAGGGCCTAATTTCAAAAAGCCCTACTGAATGAATGGGCACAAATTCTCACAGAAACTCTGCCGGAAGAGTGGAAGCTGCAAAAGTAGAATGCAATATCACTCTGTTGGTGTAAAGTGTCCCAATAATTTTGTACATTTTATCCTGCATACACAACTACTTTTGAATAGTTGTCAGTGGAGCTAATGCATCTTCCAGCAGAACTGAGAAACTTTAACTTGTCTTTAACTTTAACACTAATGCATTACATTGCAAGTAAGATCAGAGTTAAAAACCAAGGACAATGAAAGTTTGAAGACTGACCAAAAAATTGGACATTTTTCTCCACTTTATATATTTTTGTAACTTTTCCAAAGCACATGTAGTTCTAGTTACTGCAGAGAAAGAGGTCATTTTTATTGTCCTACTGTGTATTCTTTGAATTTCAAAAATGTTTGCATAGTGTACATTCCAAAAATTTGGGACTTTTTTAACAGTCTGAGCACATGGTCTAAAGCCATGTTGCCACATTGTGTCAGGGGTATGACAGGGCCTATTGTCTTTGATATTCTTTATACAAATAATCATGCAAGATCCAGGGCTTATTCATGAATATGAAGTATCTCTGCCTCTCCCAAAGAGCATACATAAACAAATAGTTTAAAGCCTCAGTACTTTAAAATGACAAGATTATCAGTGCTGCATTCCATCACATCGCTTCCTCAGATCCAAAATGTCTCGTATCTAGTTTAAATTGTATTACATAACCTTTGAAAACAGTGCTGTCTAAGAGTACAGTACAAAGAGTTCAGATCATCATTGATATTGTAAGAAGAGAATCCAAAATTCACTTTAGGAAGGTCTTGGGTGCTTTCATCTTGAAATGATGTCCAGCTGCTGCTAATTTTTTGTGCGTCTGACCCTTAGGCGTGGATAGATTTAGTGAGGACATTGAACGCATGACGGGCTTTAAACCAGGGATCTACTGGAGGCTCTGCTGGAAGTTCGTCAGTCCAACGTTCTTACTGGTGAGTGAAACAACACCGGATGTAATTTGACTCTTAAATAAATAACATCTTTCTCAGTACCGTTCGATTGCATGTTAAATATGTTTTGTCAGTTAATCTAAAAGAATACTCCTTTGTTTCTGTACTTCCTGACTTCTTTTTTTTGTGTAGTTTGTGGTAATCGCCAGCATTGTTACCTCTGGCGACCTGAAATACGATGAATACGCTTTCCCTCCCTGGTCAAATATGGTGGGTTGGTCCATAGCCTTGTCCTCCATGCTGTTTGTACCAGTCTACGCTGTCTACAAAATCCTTACTTTGCCAGGCACCTTCAAAGAGGTTAGTATATACATTTCACTCATCTAAATGAGGACGTCTTGGTATTACACACGGCTATCAGCAGATACTATAAAATTGTCCCCCCAAAATATAATTTTATGCTATAGGTACACACACACACATAGAAATAAGCTACGTGCATGCAACGTCGTGGTCAGTAAGGTCATGAAGCTTCCAAAAAGATGATTAAAGCTGCCTTAAAACTGTGCATGTAATATATTTTATATGTATATATATTTAAGAACATGTGTTTGTTCTGGAGCAGCTCAGCGCTGTCTCACTCATCTAACACGCCTGACCTGAAGTGGGTCAGAAAAGGTAAAAAGAATTGGGAGTAAATAAGATTTGTGTCAGAACTGCATCACGTTCAGCAGCGGCAGCTCTTAAAGAAATAACAGCCAAAATAACCTATAATAACCAGCTGCTGTGATGTCTATTAATCAAAGGACAAAGAAAAAAGCGGATTAATCTATGATGACTTCAATTTCAGTTTCTGTATATTTCTGCTGAAGTGCACAAGTAAATATGTCATTTATTATAATGGGTTGTGTGAAGATTGTTTTAGGTTCACTTAAATTAGAAGTTCTCTTTTTTTGTCTAAGTCTAAATATAAAAATTATTGCAATATAACTATTGCATATAAAAGTATCTTTAAAAATGTTTCTGTTACTTGGAATTAATCGTGATGCATTAATATGCGATTAATTAGTTAATTTCTTTTAATCGCTTGACAGCACTAATATATATATATATATATATATATATTATATTTTATACAATTATATGTATTTATTAAAATTAAGAAAATATTACTGTTTCAACCAAAATCAACCAAAATCAAACCAAACTTGACTGTTTGGTTTGTACCTGAGTTTTGATGTCAATGTTCGGTGTGGTTTCAGTAGGAGGAAAAACATTCCCTTTTTTTTTATTAAACAATGGTTTATTGAACAAATTGCCTTTTCTTTAAATTAATTCAATTAAAATTACAAAATTGTAGGGATCTACCTCAGGTTCTGCTCTAAATTATAGGGAGCAATTAGGCCACATGAAATCTTCATTCATGTTTATTTTGTGTTAAAAATATATTTTAGGTATTATTTAGGTCTAATTCTTATATTTAAAAAAATAATCATTACTTTTTATACAATCCTAAATAATATTCATACACCCATAAATCTGGCAGAGTGAACTTTCAGCAGATTTCTTGTTTCCCCATACCCTTAAAATGTGTCCATGACTTAAATCTGCTTTATTACTTTGTGTGGTCCTAAAATTGAGAGATGTTTTCATTTCTACATGCGTCACTTCCCAAAGCCACAAACATGCTACTGACATCTGGCTCAGTACTTACATACTCATATTTTCCACAAGCAGCATGCTATCCTAAATGACTTCAGAGATCATCAAACATATGCAGAATAAAATGCCACATTGCCATCTGTTTCTGAGCCTTTTGTTTAAAGTTGTATTCATTATTAGTGTGTGTTTATTTCTGCTAGTTCACTTTTTGTTTTCAATGTCCTTCATTGCAGAGGACAGCATACTGCATTACTCCAGAACATGAATATCACCTGGTGACGGAGGGTAATGTCAGGCAGTTCAAGGTAAGACGATGCAAAGGCTGCCATTACAATCAAAGTTTAGCAACATTTATTCGAAGAGAATTGCGTGAAACTTCCTCACAGTTTTTCTGTTGTACATTTGCTCTTGTGTTTTTCAGCTCAGACATTGGTTATCCATCTGATGAAGAGGTCAGGTGGGAGTGCCCTCTCAAATGCTACTTGAATGATGGAGAAGATATGGTGTGTAAGAAAGAGAAAGGTTTCTGCAAAGGTCTCTTACCATTTGAAGTGTCCCCTGAGAAAAGGACAGAATGAAGCAATGGCTTTGTATGTTTCCCAACCACACACTGTACTGTCCAATCTGCTCCATTTGTGTTCAGTGGTTGACTAGACTTTTTTATACTGTAGGGCAAAATAAATGTTGCGCCAGTGCTTCTTTTTTTTTAAATCATACCCTTAGGCTTTTGTTCGAACTCTCAAAAGACCTTAAAATACTTTAATTTAGAGGTAAAGCAGGTATTTTCCACTTATAATTTTTTTCCTAGGTTAAGTTGTGATGGTTATAGGTCATTGTTTGTGACAATGGAAACAGAAAAACACTCAATATATACAGAAAAACAAGCTATATTATCCTGTATGTTGCGTGTGTGTGTGTGTGTGTGTGTGTGTGTGGGTGTGACGGGTTATCTTAAAACCTAGGTCATACTGCAAGTATAGAGGTTTAGATAACACACTGAGAAATGGAAACCCCCTTGATATTCCAGGAAATCTTTCATGCCATATAACAGGTTTGGAGCACTTTGAGTCAATACTACAGTATACGTTCAGGCACAGCTGTGAGTTTCTCACATTTTACCTTCTTTCCCAAGAATGGTTTGGTTTTGCAACAGCTGGCTTATATCAAGGGTCAACCAAGCGTCTTTTTGAAGCACATCTTTTCCCTTTTCGACACACCTCACAAAGCAGACATACACCACTGTGTCAGTGCCTTATCTATCCATAAACCTCCTGTCATTAAGTAACTCATCCTCATGAAGAGAGTGACTAAAGCATCTCAGAGTGTTTCAGTTAACTCCGGAGCGTTTCTTTTGTTATTGTTTAATATTAAGGAAAAGGGATTTTTAGTGTTTTGAGTCGATGGCTCAACATTTTAAGTTTTACTTATGGCCTTGGATCAGAGCAACAACTATTATTATGACAAATTTGCTACCTTGCACAATACTTTTTTGTCCTTTCGAGAGAATGTTTTTTTTTATAGATTCAAAAGCAATTCGATCAAAGATATAGAATATTATATTTTAAACTTAAGAACGTCCAGTTGACCTTGTAAAGCAGCAATGTTCAAATACATTAGGCAGGGGTTGATTTATTTAGTTTGAATACTTTTTGACGTGACATTGAAAATCTATTTACACTGACAAAACAATCAATTGAGATCTTGTGGTACAAGCCCATTATCATGTGGTCCCTTTGAGCATTTCACGCCTTGTATGGAATTTGTGTGTGTGTGTATAGATAACAGATTAGGTCTCTTAGGTTTGCAAACTAGTCAAGATCAATGGTCTATGTAGTTGTCTCGAGATGACGCATACATTTCGTGGTTCACTGTGGCTTTTTTGCTAGAAGGAAATGTTTTAACATTTTGATATGTCAAAATCAACCCGTTATGTTGGTTCGTGTTTTATTTATTTGTGTAGAATCGTTTGAAATACAAAAAAAATGACAGAAAACATGATCACTGGTAGGAAACAAGCAACATGTGTGGATTACGACATATAAAGAGATACAAATATATTCTTTTGTTATATATCTAATATTGTATGTATCAAATTCTTTATAAAACGTGAATGTAAAACATTTTAAGCAAAGTGTCTACTGTTATATCATGCTGTGTGATGTCGGTAAAGATATAAATATTCAGAAATGTATTCCGTGTAACCGGCGGTGACGTAGCCACATGAATGTAAACGGAGCAGCTCTGGCATTTCTGAGTGATGCTTACAGAATAATGTGTACAACTACAAAATTGTCCTTTTGATTGTAAGTGACAAATATATATGAAAAAGTTCAAATATGCACACTATAACAATAAAGTCCTTTCCAGTACACACACAGATAGAAATCAGTGTTTTGTCTGTTCCTAATGGAGAGATTTCCTGTTGAGGATTTGTTTTTACCACACAAACGTGACCGTGCTCCTCGTTTTGACCCTTGGTCATATTGATAAATAGACTACAAAAGTGTTGTGTTGCTGCTGAGCACAGGCTGACAGTGCTGTTTTTGTCTCTCTCAATAGCATTCTGCTTTTTGTGTGTGTTCTGTTTATCCGTCTCTTTGCCTGATGTACACAGAGCCATAGCTTCACTGATGCCGAGCGTGTTCCCCCTCTGCCACACAACACACTAATTCATAAGCTGGAAGATTCTCCTCTGCTCTCTTTTAATGCATTCTATGAAAGTTAGGGCTTAATGGGTTGACTGGTCCACTGTGGGACTCATAATATCCACTTAACAATGTAAAAGAGTCCATTTTTATAAACCTATCTTGACCCATCTTTTTTTAAAAAC
The DNA here is from genome assembly GCA_032361165.1 of Enteromius paludinosus. Lineage (NCBI taxonomy): Eukaryota > Metazoa > Chordata > Actinopteri > Cypriniformes > Cyprinidae > Enteromius > Enteromius paludinosus. The sequence continues at coordinate 2,135,479 of JAUMHQ010000296.1, read as the reverse complement.
TGACAATGTATTAACCCTTCTTTAGCGCATACTGTATATGCTTATTTACTGCTTAATCTGTTACTGTATCATATATGATAGACAAATGTCTAAAGCCTCAAAAGGCAGGTGACTAACTAATTCTAAGTCCATAACCACAATGGCATATTACTTACCAATCAGTTCTGTTCCTCTACATGTAAAGTCATAACGTAGTGATACCTTTGCAAATCATTTGCTAATGATTCATTAAAGCAGACAACTGGAAGCTGAAGGGCATAGATTTGAGCACATTTGAATTTACATCATAAGTTAATAAAATATGTTATTAGGGAGCTAATATATTATAACACATTTGACTAATAATAATTTATGTATTACTAAATCTATGAATCGTATAGAATGTTCATTAGTTGCTGATGTAGTAATTATTCATAAATGGTTTATTTCTGCATGAGTTATACATTAACTTTGCATTAGTTAGCATGAATTATTGCATGAAGTGTTACCTTTACTTTTCATACTTTACTACAAAGTAAACGTACGTATGACTTTTTATTATTTGCAATAGTTTAAGAAAAACACTCATTAGACTGAAGAGACTATAATGTTAATTTGCGAGTATCCGAATATGATACAACAGGCTTCTGAGGAAAGTCTCATCATTATTGTATTGCATGGATTATATGTGTTGCCCCAAAAATAAAAGTAAAAATGAAATGTCATCTTATAATATTAGACATATAACTGGAAAATATAGATTGACAAGTGATATTTCTTATGAGCTATCGGAATTTCATCATCTTTTTAACTATTTAAATTTCAACAACTGCTCAAAACTGTACTTTTAATAAAAAACAAGCCCAATGTTTTAATTATTTTGTTTTCTAGTTCACTATGACAAATTGTGCATACAGTTAAGTTAGGGAGGTTTAGGAGGTAAAGTTTGTAGAATGACTGAAGGGATTGAATTCTCTCTCTCATCTCAGACCCTCAGGCACACAATATGTAATCTTACAGGACAAATGAGACAATGTACCCTTGACCTGGTATTGAGAAATTAAAAGGTTTTAATGATTTGCTTATGAAGAAAAATTGCTGAAAGACAAAAAATAAGGGAACAACGCCAATTAGTCTGAAAGACAGACAGACTACATGCGCAGGAGACAGCGGGAATTAAGTGCCTGAAAGGAGATTAGAGGCTTTATTCTGCTTCACTTTGTCTAATCTTGGGAGAGAAAATAATGAATGAACAAGAGAAAATGACAAGCTTCTGCAACTGAGAGATGGACGTAGACTGGAAGAGACAGAAAATATAAGAGGAAAGCTCAAAGAACCAACCAATAGCAGAGTGTATTCAGTGTAAGCATTTCAATCAAATCATAAACTGTACTGAAATGCCACATTTCAGGAAGCCTGGAGGTCAAAGGTCTCTCCAACCTCTCAAATGTGTCCTTAACAAGGAAAGTTAATGGGTCACCAATGCTTTAATTCTCCCCTGCGGTTTCCGTGTATGTATAAATAAGGTGCAGAGTGCTGATTCTGACAGATTACTGTATAATTGCTTTTCAGGACTGAGATTTTCAAAAACGCATTAGACAAGACTGATCCTAATTTATGAAGAACAGAGACTGCATGAGTCAGTGGAGCAATAATATTGAAAATGTATGTGGTAATTGCAAAAATTGGAATGTTTGGCTAAAAATAATTAGCATTATTTTTTCTAATATTAATGAATGCTTTTAAAAACATACAGTATTTGCATTCTTCTCAGTGTGTTTGCTATTCAGATGCAGATCTTTTGCATTTTTAAAGTATAAAATGATTTAAATTGTCTAAATCTAAATCTCTGATAGATGGAATAATGCTTTTCTTGTGATTTCTTTATTATTTTAGGTTTTTCAAGAGTATGCTGAGGGTTAAAGGAGATATGACCAGTACAGTTACAGTCTGACAAATTTCTATTAATTATAATAAAGCAAATATACAGCAACTTAATTAGCAGAGACTAGATCTTTAGGATGTCTAGTGTAGTGTTTCCCAGGGTAAGACTATATAAACTGAGGATAAGTTATATGAATTCAGCTGCAGGATATCTTGCTTTTTATTTCATTTGTGGTTCTGTCATCCTCCTAAACTCAGTTATTCCGGTCTGTGTATCCTTCTCTGATGAGAGAGAGATGACCTGTTCTGAATTTCCGTACTCTGTTCTCCCAGTGCTCCTGATACAGGAAGATATTGAGCGCTGATAATACTTTCTACTTGCTTCTTTCCTTCTGCTTATGTCTTTCACTTTCCCCTCTTCCCCCACTCTCATTCATCTTATCTGCTGTGGTCTGCCCTGCGTTCTTGCTTAATGCACCAAAAAGGTCAAAACCACAAACTTTCATCAAATTTGCTCAGCCAATAAAAGTCAAGCCGGCTCTCCACAGACAGCGAGCTAATTGCAGACTCTCTGCAGCTGTAATGCAATTAAAGAGTTTTTTTGGTTCTCTACATATTAAGGGCCTTGTTCTCTCCTTGTAATCCAATCGCTGAAGATTAATCCATGTGACCCCACTGATAAAATCAATACTTTCTGTCGACAGCACAGAGAAGACCTAAATCCAGCAAATGAGACGGAGAGCGTGTTGTTGTCCGAAGAAGATTAATTCAACATTTAGCAAAAGCCAAAATGAAAAACTCTGCTGACAACAAGAAACGCTCCATAGCGGTAAATCATTTCCCGGTAAATCCTCATTATTTTTAATTACACAGACCGCAGTTTACTACAAAATCTCTAAAGTAATTTCCGATTTCAATAAAATAGCATGGAGAGTGAGCATCTGAATATATAAGAAAACGTAAAAGAGCTTTAATTCAAATTTACAATAACTAAATAATAAGATGTTATATGTTAGTCCAGGTGCATTGTACTGATAAGTGGTTTGTTTTTTCCTTCCTTTCTACTATCAAATAGCAGGTTCAGCTGAACTTGGTATTAGATTTCTGAACAGCAGAATTGCACAGTCCGTTTCCATTCCTGTCTTCACTTTCGAATAACATCTGCCAAAGCTATGGCTTTTCGCTACATCTCTAAATGTAAGAAAACAGGGTCACTGTAGGGCATTTCCTCCCTTAACAGGGACTATTTGGGGTGTAACAGAGGAAGCCAGGAATCAATGGTCTTCTTCAGTAGAGTAAATACTCCCAGTGGTTATTTTTGTAAGGCTGTGCCAGAGGGTAAAAGTATGGACTACGTAGTCGAGCGAGGGTGGATCAGTCAGTTACCTTTGCAATGTTGATTGCAGATAACTGATTCTGGCAAACATAAGGGATATGGAATTTTGTTTTCCGGTTGATGCTAATATTCCATTTAGTTTCCAGAGCAGTGGGCCAAATATGTAGCATGTCTAGCAGGACTGCAGCTCCCAGATAAGCCTTGTTGTTTTCTGGAGAAGTTCAAAACAATGGATGGACTATTACTTTTCCCTGGAAGCCTGCATAAAGAAGAAAAACAGCTAAATATGTATGAAGTAATTTACTATTTGAATCTTATATATTTTGTTTCCTGGAAAACGGGATATGCATAAAAACACACAACTTTTAAGTAAAGATAACTAACCTTTATGCACCAAGCATTGATTGATTGTTAATACAAATGGTGATTAATAATAATAATAAAAAATAATACATATTAAATTATTCAACAGAATTGTATTATTATTAATACAAAATTGTTAAAAATGTTTATTAAAATCAACTCAACTAGTTTTTGAAATTTTTCTAGTCATGCTTTAATTTAGTTTAAAAACATTATTAAATTGTGCTTATTTAGGTGACATAAAATGCCAGCGATGAAGTTAGCTTCAGTATTCCTCAGGCTTTAATTAATATTTGATGGTTCATTTCAATGATTCAGATATTCTTGAGAGCCTTAGCATTGTAGGTTATCTGATTGTTGAAAATGAGCATCTAATGCAGGGCTGATGGGATTCAGTGGGCCAGAAGAAAACACTCTGACTGGATCAGCAGATGCTGTGGCCACTGCACACTGAGGAATTTACAGTAATAGCGACTGCGGCCACTGAGGGTGCTTTTAATTACCCACCATTCCTTTCTGCCATGATTCTGTTCCGCTCTCTTGGGCAAAGATTGGTGGTGATGTTCAACTGTGTTTCCTGTTTACTCCCTCAAACACTAAAACTTTTGTGACTTCAGACAGCCATCCCTGGCACAAAGTTACCCTTTCAGTCGAATCACTTCGACGTTACATATGGGAACTCGCCAGAGAGACCAATTGCCTTTGTGCTTTTACTAAAGGCCAATGAATATTGGCGTGCACTGATTGCGCTCTGATTGCGCTCAGGTGCGCTTCATCACTGCGTGAGTATAAGAGGGCATGCGCACAGTGCACATGCAGACTTTCGCTTCAGAGCCGTTTGCTTTGTTGTGGTTTCACGGATCCCTGCTGATTATCCTGTCTTCGACGGAGTTTGCTGGAGAATGCTATTTTAACATCAAAGAAGTTCCCGTTCCTGCTCTCTCGTCTGACAGCGTTTCTGGGCGGCTGTCAGCAGACCCTGCAGGCTGGTGGCCTTTTTAAAGGCCGGCTGTGCCAGCCATCGCGTATCCAGTGAGCAAAGACCCAAAAAATGAGTGCACGGAGTTGGCGCGTTGGGTCTCCCTGGGCGACAAGGAAGAAAGAGCAAAATTTCTACGGTTGGTGAAACGTTCTATAGTGGGATGTCGATCCGACCGTGCGTTGCTGGGTGTGGAAGTTTCCTCACCTCGTCTGATGGCCATGAGGGTTGTCTGTCATGCCTGGGCTGAGAGCATGCTCAGGCAGCGTTTGTGGAGGGTTCATGCGTTCATCGCGAGGGTATGACCCTGGCTACGTTGAGATCCCGCCTCTCACTCGTGGGACGGCTCTCCTCGCGATCTTCCTGTGGCGGTAAAACGTTGGATCGTTCGCGATTCTCGGCAGCTACGGCGAGATGCCTGGGGGATCTCCAGGTGACGGTCGAGTGCGCTTCGTCCAGTGAAAGATCTGCGCGAGCCTCTCACGCACCGCGTAGTCCCGTGGTGCTCCTGAGGGAGACCGCTCCCCCTGCTATGGCAGGCCCGGGTGTGTCCTTCGGTGCACCACTCGAGGTTCAGATGTCTTCCGCACCATCAGAGCGTTGTTCCGCTGGTGAGGCGGAGGCTGCGCCGGAC
>JAUMHQ010000296.1:2106176-2120412 GCA_032361165.1 Enteromius paludinosus | reverse complement strand
GACTGTTTCATTCTAGGGTCAAATTCTAGGGTTGTAAATGGACCTGTAAAACCATTTCTGGGCATTTTTTCCCCTTAACTAAGCTACATTACCTTATGATGTACATATCAGAGAACAATTTAAAATATTCTCTCAATGCATTCTATGGCAGCTTTAACACTTTGATTTGAATAAAAACAGCGCTTCCTTGTGGCTCAGCTCCAAGATGGCACTACATAATGCAGATGCAGTTTTTTTGCCACTGATGGCAGATGGATTATTCTGACAATGTTTTTCTTACTTTGCTGGACCTTGACTGTGTAATTTACCTGGCATTCAATGGGATACTCTCAAGCCTCCCAGTTTTCATCTAAAATATCTTAAATTGTGCTTTTACAGGTTTGGAACGACATGGGGGTAAGTGATTAATGACAAAATTTCCATTTTGGGGTGGAGTATGCCCTTAAGGTAGCTTGTTTCTGCGTGGGCCATAATATTAAATAAAGTGTTTAATGTGTTTTCGAAGGCTGCCTGTGTGTGTGACTATTGAAAAACAAAGCACTTCATCCATCTGTCCAACCGTGACCACTGGTGTCTACAACAATGCTGTGATTTAATGAACACAAGCGGTGGGAAAATCAGAGAGATGTGTGGGAGCCACCGGAGGGTCAAACTAAAGGCATCAAACACTCACTTCATATTTCGGCTTTTGTTTTAAATGTTGTCATAGAGACGATTGCTGCTACCATAGCTTATTTTCTTTCCTTTTTTTCTGGTTAAGAGCTATAGATGATGAGGTCACGGTTGGAAATGAATGAAACAGATTGAGAGGCATTGATAAGTGAAAGGACACACAGTTCTGTTTAACAAATCTTTCTGTCAGCCCTACCTCCGCTGCATGTGGAGGCTACAGCTTATTTATCTGGACTGAATTGAAGTAAACCTATTTAGGTATGGATTGAAGGTACATTGTGAACTTTTGGAGTCATCAGGTTTCTGTTCTTTTCACATTACATAACTGCCAATGTCTGTTTTAATCACACATTTCATGCTACAAGACAGAGCGGTCTAGATACTTATTCTGCTGAATATCTCTAAGGTATGTTGTTAATTTTTGTTCACATTAAACAATGTTTATGATTTGTTAATGCCTTATAGTCACATTTATCCAATCAGAGTTGGGAGATACAGTTTACATTTTGCAATTATATAAACAATCAAGTTGGAATTTGCTAGACAGTAGATGCTATCATCACTCTGTGTGAATACTATATTCAACTTACTTAAAAACAATATTGCTGGGTGATAATATATTTTGCGATCATTTACATTCACGCAGCTGTTGCTGTAGACCCATATATCACGTTATGAGTATTTTTGCAAGTAAAGTAGGAGAAATTTAACTATCGAACTTTATATAGAGAGTTGTATTTTTTCCATAGTGTGCGGGTACATTTTGATAAGCCTACTAGTTATAGGATGGGAACAAAACCAACTTCTCGAACTAACAAAACGAACTAAACTCACTGACAATGCGAAATTCTCTTCAGTGCGCACAGTATAATTCATGAGAAGTCATTATAAGGCCTTTGTTTGACTATGATGATCAGAACAGCCTATAAATCTGTTCCACTGACAAAAGTTTGAACATATTATAAAACAGCCAAGGTGAATTATGAAAACTGAGCTCTTCATCTCTGGTGAGTAATAGCGTGCAGTGTGCCGCTGACTCCAGCCAAAAGCTTTCTGTTAGCAATGCTGCTGCTGTCACTGCGAGTCCTGTCACAAGTTCTGCTGCATGCCTCTCCTCAGCAGAGCAATGCTGTTGTAGTATCCTGATGCCTTGGTTACTGTGGGTACACAACACTGCAAAAACAGCCAAAAACTTGCAACTGGACAGACATTTTAAAATACGTTTTCAAGGCTTATAAAAATATTATTATGCCTATGAAAATACGTTAATATACCTATGAAATATTTTTAAAGCAGAATAGGCAGCACGTTTTTATAGTAGTTTGACATTAAGTGGATGTAGGAGCAGAACATGATACTGAGCTTTGAGAGCAGGAGGAAGGAGAGTCTGAATGATTTTATCCAGCTGGTCAGGGAACAGGATCCATCTTGTCGGTGCTATTTTCAAAACCAAAACAATAGCCCCATTCTAAAGGCAAGGAAATCACAATAACTGCCAATGACATCATACTTCAACTGTTGGTAAATAAACTTCACTGGTTCACCAAACACTTACTTAGTGGATGACTCACGACACATCTTAGTATATATTGTGCATGTTTTCCTCTCCACCTGTGTGACCATTACTTAATATTGTTTTTCCCTATGGCCTTGACAACAGGCTTTCTCTCAACTTTCTGACCTGCTCTCAGCTGATAAGCCCATTAATAACTTGTATTAAAATATACTAGGATCTACAGCAGGTGTTTGGGTGGCATGACTGTGTGCAGGTTGAGGTACTGAATGTCCTTTGTCAGTAGAGTTGTAACATTACTCAGTTAAAAACTTCTGACATTCAAAGCATGTGTAGTTTGCACTAGATGTCGATGTTAAATATTTGGATTATTTCTCATCCAAGTCTGCAAGTTGTCATGTATTTGTATTACCCAAGTGTTGCTATAGACACCCATTAATATTTTTGCTTTGGATTCTGAATAAATCGACGCATACAACAGTACAGGCTGTGCATTCTTAAAAGGAAAATGTCCTATGGGAAAAAAAATCTATTATAAATTCTGGACACATAAAAACAGGGCGGCAATTGTGCAATGCTACAGGTGCTGTTTTTATGTGGTAGAAAGTGGTAGAAATTGAGATTTAAAAGAAAGGACTGGTTTCATAGATAGGCCTTAGTTTAATTAGGACATTTAAGTAATTTTTATAAACATGTTAAAGTGTTACTCGTGTCCATCTAATGACAAAACAAAGGCACTGACATGTTTTAAGATCAAGTCTCTTTCAGTAGAAACAGCTCAGATTTACATTTAGTCTAGGACTAAGCTTAAGCCTCATCCGTGAAACCGGGTCAAAAAGTACAGGAATGACACCAAAAACTCTGGGTGTGTTCAGAATGTTGTAAACTTTTTCACGAGACACTTTGCATTTGGAAGCAGAACTTTCTCTTTATTCTGAAGACTCTGTTCGTGCACTGTAGTCTTCAAAGTAAGCTCAATCGTCTAACTTGTCTAACTAAGGCAGTGTTACATTGTAATTCATATAGGATTCAAGGGGGAGGAGTTACATAGAGGTGGAGACAGTTGAAACAAAGAATGCAAATGAAGTATTCAGGTTTAGCAAACGTCCCCCAGTACACCAGTCCTGATCCAATCAGCATAGCCAATCAAACACTGGAGCAAAAGGCACCAAGAGCTGTTACAACATAAGTAGGTGACATAGGTGACATCAAAAGTCTCAGTAATCAGCCTCATTTGCCTAACAATAAGAGGACAGGAACTGGCAGGAACCTCTGGCTGCAAACTGTTAATGTTAACACCTTTACTTTAAATCCTAAATACAATGTACTTCACCTTAATTTCTTATATGATGTTATTTTGGGATGTAAGATCGGCAGATCTAAGACCTAACATTTTTCACATGTTTCGAAGATGTAGATAATCTGGTAAATGTACATTAAATGGAATGCATTATAGGATGATTTAAAAACAAAAAGAAAACATTTTTATATGGCTTCCCCATCAGGCCATCATTTAGCCACCCCCTCTTCTCAAAACATCACGTACTAAGAATGTTTCTGTTGCTAGATAAACAACTGTGTAACTGGGTTGTCTGAGCAGCTTTTGCGATTGAGGGAGTGGACTTCATTCATAAGGGCCGACATCATGTGGCACTGCTTAATATGATATGTTTATTTAGAAAGTGACTGAAGCACTTGAGTAGAATACCACTAGAAGTACACACTCTAACTCAAGTTCTGACAGACACAGACATTAAAGCTGATAAAAACAAAAAGGAAAAGCAACAATCAACAAAAATAATTTTAAAAAATAAGGTAACTTAATATACATTCATGTAAAAATATGAACTAAAAACCCAAAAAGTGATATCAGTGGTCATGCGTGGTTCATCATAAAAACTAAACAAACTTTGGCATTTTATACACGAACAAAATAATTAAGAAAGGGCAGCTCTGCATTAAGTGTTTAAAAAACATATTTGTGCATGCTGCAGCAAAGGTTGTAACGAAATGTACTGGAGTTGATGAAAGGCTAAATAAGTTAGTTCATAATTTATAGTGTCATGGGTTCCTCAAAATTATTCATAATTCATACAGTTGAGGCCAAGTCCAAGGCTTCAATCCACAATCAACAATTTCATTAATAAATATATATAATAAATATATAAATGAATCTGACCTGATGACCCACTGTCAAACATCTATATGCAACTTATGTAATATGAGGTGTTCAGACCAAATGACACTGACCAATGACAACCAGCATTAAAGGTTCTAACTGCTGACATTCAGTGGTGTTTGCATAGGTTGCATCAGTGCTACATCAGTTCTTATGTGATCCTTCTAAAGCAGCTCATGTTTTTTTTTTTTTTGGGAGAAACAAGTGCCCAGTAATTCCAGATTATTAATGAAGTGTCTCTGTAGTAGTCACTACACCAGCAGGGCTCCTAAACTCAAGCTGGGTTTAGTGTCCTCCATATTTCTTTTTTTACTGGTCTGTTTGCGTTTCGTCACACGAGGACTTTCCTCTGTAATATTGCACTCTTGGGACATGGCAGGCTCTCCGCATTCTCGACTCACAAACATCGATGGATTATGGGATACCATCTCAAACCTCTGCTCTGTAGCTTTCCGAACGACTGTTTTCCTCTTGGTCCTGGGCTGGGGAGAGGGTAAAGCTTGTCCAGCTGCTGAGGAAGGCAAAGCGCACTGGAGAGAAGAGGAGTAGCTGGTGGCAGACACAGCAGCAGTAGTAGAGCCGGCCAGGGCTGCACTGCCAAGCCGTGCCATTGCTACAGGGATCTCCTCCAAAGATTCTGCGGAGTCAGAATGATACTCAGCAGGAGGACCAGCGGCTTGTACGGGTGCAAGAGGGGGGAGGGAGGCCCGGAGGGGGAATGCTGGGAAGGGTAAGCGCTGGCCAAGAGAGGAGGACACAGTGGCAGCAGCTACAGAGGACTCTATTTGTGTAAAGCACAAACACAAACCACAAAGGTAACTACTCACACACAGTTTCACCAATATCAAGACCACTGAAAAACACCATATGGATTATTTTTTAAAGCATTTGATATAATTATTTGAGATTTATTCAATTGTCTCATTTCTGTAACATAAGGAAAAAGAACAATCAAGCTTTGATAAATTATAATTAAGAGATGGAAATTACAATTAGGATATAAGTTGACGTTTTATAGTTACTATATCATTTATGACACTGTCATTATAAAAAGCTCAAATTTATTTAATGAATTATGACTTCTGTGACTCATAATTTCTACGGTCACTCCTAATTTCTACTTTCTTTATATATAAATATTAGTATTATAAAAATATTTTTTAATTCTGACAAACATATAAAATGTTAAACCTTCTCAAAGCCAACGTTTGAAACTTTCATAATTGTGAGATAAATTTGATTACAAACTGTAACAACTTATTCATTTGACTTTTAATCTTAATGACTGCCATGATTTCGATTTTGTCATAATAATGACTTTTAAATTAATTTATTCACGTATTAATGCCATTTCGACATCTAGGGCCCTTTTCATGGTTAGAACCAGTTTAACTCATACACAAATCTAATCCATGCATAATTTAAAATCTTCCTTTTCATGTCATAACTATTCATTACTAATGGATGTTTTTTCATATAAAAGGCAGAAATAGGCTTCAGTAGTTACACACAGGCAGTTTAGGAACACCAAACTATTACACAAATATTCAAACACTTTAATTACAACTAAGCAATGCAACAAAGGCTAAAAAAACACTTAAAGACAACTGCTCTATCGTACTGTAATATTGTAGTTAGATTCTTAGTGCAAAACTTCAGTCTAAAGCAAACAGGGTGTTGTTCAGTGACGCAGATCTACCATACTGTTTAATATTACAGCATAGCAACATCTTCCATAATTTACTAATCTCCTAAAGCAGTGACACACTGTCAGGATAAGTCTGGTTTTCATGTTCACTGTGTGTTATGCTGCTAATACTGTGTAGTTCAGCACTGTGCCTCTTATTTGTGTTTATAAATACAAAACGTTGCCATTTAAAAAAAAAAAAAGGCCCTTGCACTAATACATAAAATCACATGCTTTTAATTGCTTTTTGGTTACAAGATATTCTAAGGTGTCCTTGTTACAGTGTAATTATACATTTATGTACGGAGTAATATTAATTACCTAAATGTACTTACTGTATGGTAAGGATTAGGATTTGACAAAGGGTTACTTGCAAGTAATTATGCATAATAACTTTTTTTATTATTTCTATTCTGTGCTGTACTGCTCTACTCGTCCGCCTCATTGAAAGAATCACTTTGTTGTATTTCATTTGTATTCATTTAATTATACAAAAGTGTCTACTGAATTAATGAATGGACACCACTATGCAAAAATCTTGGGTGAACAAGACTATAAATAACGAATAAAAAAAATAAAGAATTAAATTGATCAAAAGTGTCAAGAAATACTTTTACACTGTCACCAAACAAATGTTGTTCAGCCTTGGTGACCACAAAAAGGCTTCTTTCAAAAACATGAAAAAAAAAAAATAAAAAAATTGACCTCAGACTTCTAAGCAGTAAGTGTAAATCAGATTTCACAGTCATCAGTTGATTGTGTACGCTTGTCTTACCCTGCTCAGCAAAAGTCTTTGGCATGCCTTTGGTGGTGCTGGTGTCAATGGACCTGTCACTGTTTACCTCGGCTGCAAGTTTCCGCACTTTCCTCTTTTTTTTCTATGGAAATAAATGAAACTGTTTGGGCATATGTTGAGCCAGATGGCCACTGGTTGTGTAATCAGAGCCTGAATTTAATATCTACTTGATTTTCTGGTAGTTGTGGTGTGTGTGCTAATGTGTCACACCTGTGTGTGTTTGTGAGGGTGAGGAGATACTTTGTTCTCTGTTATGACAGCAGGGAGGAGCTCTTCTTCACCCATAAGCTCAGATGAGCCTCTGACCCGGCCGTTGCCATAATGCCTGTGGAGAGACATCCATTACTCAAAGCTTGTACAAAAACAAACAAACAAAAAAAAAACATTTTTACATTCACTTATTTACTTCAAATGTTATCTGAATGTGTCACTAATCACCCAACATCACTGTCAGAACTTCCACTAACAAGTATAGAATAGAAATTAGAATAGAAATAACAAGCTCTTAGCTTCCATCTTAGCTTATTAGCAATATTATTATTGTACAGACTATTATGACCTAACAAAATTTCACAAACTAAATCTTGTACTAAACAGACAAGTTAACAATGAGGCATTCATAACCTGGAAAATGAAATTCCATGGGAAACAATTCTGCCCCATGACATGAAATAGTGACAAAGCCTGTTTTGTAATCTCTATTATGAAACCCTGTTTCTTATTAAGCAATACAACAAATGAGCAAAACAGGCTTCGGTAACTGCTCCTGCACAATTCGTCCAGTTAGAAGCCCGAGACATAAAAAAAAAAAAAAAAAAGAAATAAGTAATAACAAACCTCAGAAAAATGCACATAGATATATAAGGAACTAATGGATTAGTCCCTGCAGATATACAAATTCTTTAATCTACAACTGATCCTCTAACTCACATTTTTACTACCCCACAAAAGCAGTAAAATCCTTCCTTCTGTTCCAGCTGCGTTCTCAAAAGGTTGACATGATACCATAATTATCCAATAAAATAAATGAGATTATCTGTGTTTTTGGAGTTACAGTGAAAGCAATCAATCATCCCCTTAAGCCCTAACTGGAAGAAAATGTTCAGAGTAACGTTGATTTGGCTGGACTGAAGACGTTAATGCAGGCAGGCTTAGGGGGAGAGAAAGCCAGGTCTTTGTGAAAGGAAGATTGTTTTTCTACTCTGTTTTTTCATGATGTCAAGTCAGTTACATCTAATCGCTTGCTTGAGCAATGAGCTGTTTGGCCAAATTTAACACTAGTGTCAGCTGTTCAAATGTTTACAGCCAAACGATTTTCTAAATGTTGTAAACTTAAGTCACTCGTCATGTAATTAACTGGATTTAACAGTGCATTAAAAAATAAAAACAATACAAAGCAGCACAGAGAGCATTTCAAAATACTAAATGTTATACTTTTTAAAATATGCTATATGTTTTATTAATCTGGCTGGCAAAACTCACGCTGATCCTTCTCGGGAGCTCATGGCAGTTGGATCTTCTACCTCAATCTCCGGATTGGTGTAGCCAAATGTCCCGCTATAACTGACCTGCTGCTGCGACAAAATATGGAAATTAAATCAAACAGAATACAGGATTATAAGAGATACATTTGCTTTGAAAATGAGTAATGGTTTCACATAAAACAAAGTATTTATATGCTTCATTATCCACATTACATGCTGAATGTGGATCACCCTGATGTACATTCTTAAGAAAATTATCCATATAACATTTACCCAAACTAGTGGAATATAATGCCACCAGCCATTATCTTCAGTTAAAATCCACAATAGGAAGCCTATATTTATAGGTGTATTTGCACAAGTGTGCATATGGATGGATGGATGGATGTTTGTTTTCTCCATTTTGAGAACACAAGTGTCAAAGCATATATATGAAGTATAGAGTGGGTACGGAAAGTATTCAGACCCCCTTAAATTTTTCACTCTGTTATATTGCAGCCATTTGCAGCTAAAATAATTTAAGTTCATTCCCCCCTCATTAATGTACACACATCACTCCATATTGACAGAAAAACACAGAATTGTTGACATTTTTGCAGATTTATTAAAAAAAGAAAAGTATTCAGACAGACCCTTTGCTGTGACACTTATATATTTAACTCAGGTGCTGTCCATTTCTTCTGCTCATCCTTGAGATGGTTCTACACCTTCATTTGAGTCCAGCTGTGTTTGATTATACTGATTGGACTTGATCAGGAAAGCCACAAACCTGTCTATATAAGACCTTACAGCTCACAATGCATGTCAGAGCAAATGAGGATCATGAGGTTAAAGGAACTGCCTGAAGAGCTTAGATACAGAATTGTGGCAAGGCATAGATTTCACAAATTTCTGCTGCACTTAAGGTTCCTAAGAGCACAGTGGCCTCCATAATACTTAAATAGATCGGCCAAACTGAACTATCTGGGTAGAAGAGCCTTGGTGAGCGAGGTAAAGAAGAACCCAAAGATCATGGTGGCTGAGCTCCAGAGAAGCAGTCGGAGATGAGAGAAAGTTGTAGAAAGTCAACCATCACTACAGCCCTCCACCAGTCGGGCCTTTATGGCAGAGTGGTCTGACGGAAGCCTCTCCTCAATGCAAGACATTAAAGCCTGCTTGGAGTTTGCTAAAAACACCTGAAGGACTCAAAGATAGAACCTTTTGGTCTTAGTTCTAAGCGGTATGTGTGGAGAAAACCAGGCACTGCTCATCACCTGTCCAATACAGTCCCAACAATGAAGCATGGTGGTGGCAGCATCATGCTGTGGGGAAATTGTTTTTCAGCTGCAGGGACAGGACGAGTGGTTGCATTCGAGGGAAAGATGAATGCGGCCAAGTACAGGGATATCCTGGACAAAAACCTGAGTGCTCCAGAGTGCACAGAACCTAAGCACACAGCTAAAATAATGAAGGAGTGGCTTCACAACAGCTCCGTGGCTGTTCTTGAATGGCCCAGCCAGAACCCTGACTTAAACCCGATTGAGCATCTCTAGAGAGACCTAAAAATGGCTGTCCAACAACGTTTACCACCCAAACTGACAGAACTGGAGAGGATCTGCCAGGAAGAATGGATCCTGGATGGAATAGAGGATCCTCAAATCCAGGTGTGAAAAACTTGTTGCATCTTTCCCAAAAATACTCCTGGCTGTATTTGATCAAAAGGGTGCTTCTACTAAATACTGAGCAAAGGGTCTGAATACTTAGGACCATGTGTGATATTTCAGTTTTTCTTTAATACATTTGCAAAAATGTCAACAATTCTGTGTTTTCGTCAATATGGGGTGCTGTGTACACACTGAGAAAAACAAAAGATAAACGAAATGATTTTAGAAAATGGCTTCAATATAACATAGAGTGAAAAACATAAGGGGGTCTGAATACTTTCCGTACCCCCTGTGTGTGTAAATGTGTGTGTCTTATGGGTGTGAGGTACTGATGGCACACGTCTGCTTGTGTATGTGCTAACATAAAATTAGTGAAATGCCAGCCCTGCCCAACACCGTAATCTACATAGTCTGCCAAAGCAAACAGTTCTTAAAAGTCACATGCACACCTCTCAAGAACTCTCATGAGATGTACTACCGAGTTAAGGCTGGGGTCAGCTTACATAACCCTTCTGTAAAGCACCTACTAAAACCACAGCCTGCCTTGGTCAGAGACTCTTGCAAAATGCCATGCATTTAGAATTCTAAAAAGTATATTGTATATTGTATGAAATCATTATATAATAGGCAAATTTAGTGTCCAAGTAACATTTCTTATTATTATGAACATTAAAAACAGTTCTATTAAAGAGCAGAATGCCTGCTTAGAACATTATATTTAAAGCACAGAGCTAAAGGTGCATCAAGGCAGCTTCCCACTGTCCTTAGAACACACAACATGTGCTCTGTGGCAGGAAGTGAACTCATGGTGTGAGCTCATTTCCTATAGTTCAGTGTGAGCTCAATGCACCGCCCCTGAGAGAAGAAGTTGACAGTAGCCTGTTGGAGAGGTTTTCCAGGGAATGTGTTAATTGCTTTGCGAAGCAACTGCACAGATGATTTCGTCCCCACACTAGCTTGTTTTAACGACCTGGTTGTTACAACAGCTGGGTTGCCATGAGCTAGCCACCCTGATGATTACGTATGTGGGCAACACATGGTCTGCTTTCAATATTCAATTTCAGTACATACGCATTCATGGAAAAGCTGATTTGTAAACAGATATGCATTACTTTAAAGGTTCAAAAACATAAACCATTATAAAAAAGGAATTTAGAAGTGTGGTGAAATGGTCATATCTGCATACATAACTATTCAAAAAGATAGGGGATGGTAATTTTTTATTTTTTATTGTTTTTGAAGGAATCCTCTTATCGCACAAAGGCTGCATCTATTCATTAAAAATACATTTTATAAAAAAAAATATGATGAATATTGTAAAATATAATTTTTTTTAATTTAAAATAGATTTTCTGTTTTGAAGCATTTTAAAATGTAATGTATTACTGTGATGACAAAGCTGAATTTTCAGAAGCCGTTACATGCTGCTGCCATTCTTCATTGTCACAAGATCCTTCAGAAATCATACTAGCGTGCTAATTTGGTGCTCAAAAACATGTCTTATTATGGATGTTGAAAACAGTTGTTTTAATATTGTTTGTAACAATCTCTTTACTGTGACTTTAGATAACTAATGCTGGATAACGCAATTATCTTAGAAAATTTTCACAAAATTGTGAACAGGTGTATATTAGAGCTGCAAGATTCTGGATTAAATGAGAATCACGATTTTTTTTGCTTGGAGTAAAGATCACAATTCTCTTAAGATTCTGTAGAGCTTTTTTATTTTAAAAGATTTACCCCTAAACATTAGGTTATCAAACAGCAGTAAAATAATGCATACTCTTTGCTTTATATTTAAAGAAATGTAATGAAAAATAATGCAATATAAAGAAAAAAAAACATTAAAACAATTATATATATATATATAAATTTGATATTTTAGAGATGTGGCTATTGTATCGTTTGTTTAGCAATTATCAATGTAAATTCAAGTAAGACAAATTATATATAACACAGCTAGTGCATTAGAATAGTGAGTCCTTTCTATTTTTCAGAGGCCTATTTGAACCCTATTTTACAGAATGATACACAAAAGATTAAGGTAGTATAGCCTATTCAATCTAGCCTACTGTAGTCCAAGCTGTGATTCAGCGGTGCGCGACAAATGCCAGTATAAAAGCACAGTCGGTGCGTGCTGCTCCTGCTTTGCATATGCATGCTTCCGTCCGTGAGACGGAATGGAACACGGAAAGTGAAGTATGCCTGGGCTGATGCGTGCGGTGTAAAACCGGCGTAACAAGCACATCTGGCCGCTGCCCGCGCAAAACCACATGCAATGTGCTGTGAGTGATTGCGTATTATTTCGAGATCAGACAACGATTTTATAACGATTAATTGTGCAGCTCTAGCATCTATTATCCTGATTATTACATAAAAAAAAAATAAACTGGCATTCCCACAAAATTCTTAAGTACAGAATTTCCACATTCATGCATTCGATATATTCTTCACATATTATTGTATCTACATAAAAATAATAAGCGGAAATACAGATCTGTTGAGAGCCTGCAATGTTTTCAATGGCCTATGATCAAAATGTTGACATCATTCGAATTAACAGACTATGAAATTACTACAATTGCAAGTTTGGAGATTTGATTTTACCCAAAATTAAACTGTACATTATAGATTTTGAACATCAAAATACAAATAAACACCTAAAAAAATGTTGTCTGTGTTTTGTCTGTGTTATACCTTGAATAGATTCATCTTGGGAATCCCAGTTTCATTCTCTGGAGGGGGCTTTCTGGAATCTTTGGCCTCTTGCCGATGCCGCTGTCGCACAATATACTCATACGTGCTAAGCCTGTTCCACACTAAAGTAGAGAACAAGAAATGAGATTAAAAAAAAAATGATACAAAATCTCTCCTGCTATATCACCAGTACACATCACAACATTGACAATGTCATTTCGGACAGGAACCATATCTACAAATGATTTATTGTACATATTACTTAAATCATCAGGCAAAAAAGTACAGATGTGGTTGTTTATTTCTGTTTGATCTCAAAAAAACAGGTTGGAAAGTGAAGCCAGGTTCTTTTTTTCTAGGAATGCCCCCTTGTGGCACACAATGACATGTCACTGCATTCACTGTAGTAAAGATAATTTAAATGTCTATATTCTTTATTTTACGTTTATATTTCTTCCATTGTTTTTTGGATTCGGTTCTAAGTGATGAGCTTTACTTCATACAGAAAAACCCAAAGAGGAAAATGTTTAATTAATAACATTTTTAACAATAATAGCAAAAGGAGATCAAATAACCTCAGAACCAGAGAGAGACCGATCACAGAATGACTGTCTTTGTCGGTGTGGCTTCAGAAAATGTACTGATATTTCCTGTGGTGCTATGTTGTCATGGTTACCGAGGCTGGCACTAAGCTACACAGATCTGCCTAAGCTGAAGGTGGACAGCATGTGGCAGTGAGTGACGGTCTCATGGTAATCAAGCTGCGGTCTCTCTTATGCAGAAGAATTAAGACTACACCAAAGCCTGAGCTCAAACCCAACTGTTGGCATTGTGTAGATATTAGCCCAATTATTCAAGGGATAAAAGGAATACACCTGCAGTTCAAAAGGTGCAGGGGGTAAATAGTTAGTTGAGGTAAACCCTACTTCAAAGATACATGCAAATATATGCATGTTTTAATTCAAAGCGTGATGCATTCTGCTCCTTATTAAATTCCTTTGAGTGCATTACTAATCAGGCCAGGCAAGGTATTTGAGTTTAATCTTAGGCAGAGGTGTGCACTGCTGGGAATGCTCACGCATGCACTACTGTTCTAAAGTAGGATTCATTAAGACTTATATTTAAAAGATAATTCTACTTTTATTCAGCAATTTAATTAATCAAAAGTGACAGGAAATCCTTTTATATTGTTACTATTTGAAATGTAATGTTTCTATCCATCAGTCCTGAAAAAAACTAAACAAAAATCTGTTTCCACAAAATAACTAAGCAGCTCAGCTGTTTTCAATATCGTAATTTTAAGATTTCTTTCTTGTCGGTATATTCAAATTATTTGTTGTTAATTAACATGTGCACTAAAGAGTGACGAAATTGCAGTTTAAAACTCTTTGCCATCTGAGTAATAAATTACATTTTAAAAATGTATTAAAATTAGGGGTGGGCATAGATTAATTTTTTTAATCTAGATTAATTTTGAAATTAATATAGATTAATCTAGATTAAAATGGCTCATTTGAGATCTGTCAAAGGCATTCAGAATTTGTGTGCTACCCATTATATTTGAG
>JAUMHQ010000296.1:2066837-2079807 GCA_032361165.1 Enteromius paludinosus | reverse complement strand
AGATAGATAGATAGATAGATAGATAGATAGATAGATAGATAGATAGATAGATAGATAGATAGATAGATAGATATACAGCCTAGATATAGATATATAACTGGATGTTATTTTTTATGTAGTATTGTCCTGATTAAGCTGTCTTACATAACAGATGTTTACATATACTAAAAAGTAATAACTGAATGTATACAAATGACCCAGTTCATAAGTTTACATTATTAATACTGTGTGTCATTTGCTGGATGATTGACAACTGTCTTTCTGGTTTGTGATAGTTGTTCATGAGTCCCTCGTTAGTCCTGAGCACTTCAGCTGCCTGCTATTCTTAAAAAAAATACACCAGCTCCTGTGCATTCTTTGGTTTTCTTGCCTTGTTTGCACAATTTAACTGTTTACAACATTGACTTATTTTGAGATCAATCTTTTCAGGATGAGGACAATTAGGGGACTCATGCATAACTATTATATAAGGTTAAAATATTTGCTCATACTCAAGAAGGCAGCAAAATGTAAACATTTTATATTGGATGATCAGGGTAAATTGTACTTATTTAGTCTTCTGGGAAACATTTAAGTGAATTAAATGAAAAAAAGTGATCTTTAAACAAAAAAATCGTTAAACATCATCCTGTTCAAAAGTTTACTCCCCCTAGCTCTTGTATTGTGTTGTCTTCTTGACCATCAGTGAATGTTTTCACCTTATATAATAGTAATGTATTAGTCCCAATTGTCCTCAGGGTGAAAAGATTGCCATTCAAATGTTCCTCTCTCAACCCAAATTTAAAAGCTGCTGTAAATACTGTCCGTGGCCTGGTCTGTCTGAAAAAACACAATACACAATAACAAATACATTGCACAGCCGGAAAAAGGCCACAGCGCCGTCAACTAATTCAGCCAATCAGACAAATATGGTATGAGAAGATGTATGGCCCCGCCCCAAAAAGTACAGTCTGCCCACAAGTACATCTGTCTGCAGCCTGCAGATCGGGGCGGGGCTGCACGTGTCGCTCCGCCCCATATTTGCTCTGATTGGCTCGGTCTTTTATAGGCATATATGATTGAAAATGCTCGGAGTTGGTGTAAAACAGTAGTGCATGGATTTATAAACACAGTAACCTACTGCTGGGTCATTTATCAACTGACTAATAATTATATGCAACCAATTGTCTTTCCATGCTATATAAATAAAAACAATACTGATGCATAATTTCTTGTCTTGTACTGATGATATGAACTGATCAAATCTTCCAAAAAATATTTAATTCATAATTCCTCTGAAAAAAGCTGAGAATAATCAACCCAATTCATTTTTTATAGTGTTTTGTTCCTCTGTTAGACTAAATACCAGCTTCATTTAGCAAAACAATCAGAGACAACAAGCTAATGTTTTTTGTCTCCTTCTGTGCATTATAATGAAAGCTTTGTGAAACAGCACCGCGTTTTGAGCTTTTTGAACAACATAATCCGTCCGTATGTACGCTTATGATAGACGATCGAACCAATCAGAGTATGACTAGGCGGGGCGACATATGCAGTCACGCCCCCGGTTCAGTCCCGCCCCAATCTGCATGTTGCAGACAGGTTCTTCTCGGTCTGCCAGATGGCCTGTTCGCCCCTGGCAGACTCTAATCTTCCTGTCAACCAGAACATCACATGCTTAAACAGCTCAATACAATAGCACAATGCCCTAGACTAATTATGATTATAATGAATATCTTATGTCTGTGTCAGAAGGTACAGTAAATCCTTTTTGTTCTGCTGAATGTCGGTCTAGTAAAATGCAAATTTGAATTCTGAAGCTGGTGATGTAGCAAAAATGTCGAGTTCGAGGCAAACGGCATCATGATGAAGTATGATTGGGCTCTTTGCACCATCTGGTGGTGGATGATACAACTACAGTACTATTATTTGCTACTGCATATTTGAACCCTTTCCAAAAGTGACTGTGTGATTCTGAGATCGATCTTTTCACACTGAGGGCAATTGGGATTGGGGAATACATATGAAACATATAAAGGTGACAAAACAACGCACCCTCCCACCCAAAAAAGAAAAAGAAAGAAAAGGTTGCAAATAATAATATGATAAAATGATGATACTACATTTTTGTACTGTACTGTGATAAAAGGACACATCAAAACGTGTGTTAGTTGTAGAAGCTGCTAAATATTATTCAGTCATAACTTACGTTCGCATTTGTCACTCTTGAAACAGATTTTGTGATATATTTTCTCATTGGATCTACACAGATCTCATAGGTGATCTATTTTGATCTCAAAAAGGAGAATTTTTGCCAAAAAGTGAGTTTGCATCGATGTACTGTAGCTCTATAGCTGGCAAAAGTGGCTGTTTTTGTCTTTTTTCTCAGAAAGGCAGAATAAAAAAAGAAATACAAACACAGAAATACTTTATATATGTGTATATATTTATAGATTTCATTTAGATCACTTAAAACACAAACAATATGGTTACAATAGTACAACAGATTTAGCTGAGAGCAAGGTCTTTCTTAATATTAGATCCATTTGACCTCACTGATTCAGCTGTCAATCATAAAATATGATCTACTCCATAAGTTATGTCAGCACAAGTTTTAGCACTAATTTACAAATGCCAAGCACACAATTCTCATTTAAACAAACAGACACAGCGAAGAATCTATACACACAAAAGAAATTCTTTTTTTTCCATGTTAATTTCCAGCAATTCTCTTTTTTTAAAGTACAATCCCATTGTTCCTTATTTGTGAATCACAAGCTAAACAATTACTCTGTAAATCAATCATAAATCCATTCTTATGTAAGAGAGCAGTTCAATTGACCACAACACGATTTACACAGTAATTAATTCTGCTTGTGTTTCAAAATAAGGGTCACACTCTAAATTAGCAGTGATTCTCTAACACTCATCAGATGTGGGAGATGATCATGAGTTCATGAGTTTGAAAGTATGCAATGTATAAATAATAACAATGGAATGTATGTAGCCTACCACAGGAAGGTTATGACACAATTAGATGTCTTGAGTTTTGCATTTCACTTAAACTCTCCTGTTTTCCTGTCATTTCTTGCATGCTTCATTTGCAATGGGCTGTGACTGGCTGCCAGGTGACATGGTTTCACAGTCATGACATCAAGAAAAAAAAAGAAAGACATTTATTACTTTTCTAAAAATGCTCTTTAAAAAAAAAATGGGTGGAGGGGGAATGCAATGGCATTGTTTCATCTGTCCAACAAAAACAAATGATTCTTTTACTTTAATAAAGACAATCACAATGAAAGGTAAGAGTGGCGTAGTGCAAGAAACAGGGAGGAGACAGAATCATCATTTTCAAACCTTAACAAAACAGAGCACAGTTAATACATGCCATGTGGATCAGTATTCAAGACGAATATGAAGTACCATTAGAATATGGGAATGTAGTTGTCAATCTTAGCCCGATGCCTTTGGGCAATACACTCAGCAATCCACACAATGTTCCGGCACTCTTGCTCCTTCAACTTGACGTAGGCATAGAACACACTGAAATGAAACTGATTCAGGAAGGCCAGCTTATTGAGTTTCACCTGCAAAACGTATAACCCACATTTTAAACAAAGCCATTTGCAAACATCATAAACATCACTGGATTATGATTTTCAGTGTAGTAACATTCCCTCTCTTTCACACCGAGCAAAAAGCTTTCCTCACCTCATGTTCAAAAAAGCGATCCTCAAGGGTTTTGTCTCCTGGGTTGCTGCCAGCACCCTCAAAGAGAAGCTTGTATTCCTTAAGTAACATGAACTCAATTTTAATCCTCACATCATTTTGATGGCCAAAAATACCAGACACACACCATGTGAACTTTACATTAAAACACAGTTCAGCTGTCATTTACAGTAATTCATCATGTTGTCATGAATGTTTAAACTCATTTAGGTCAACACATATACTTACAGGGTAGTATTCAGCCACAGCTTTGACCTGCTCGTAATCATCTGCGCGGGCTAGCTGTGCAAGGCCCTCTGGGTAGAGCTTCCCACAATGAGGGAAGAGTTTAGCTCGGTCTTCTTTGGAAAGCTCCGTACCAAAGGAGTTAATGGTAATGATGAATGCTCTTCTGTCTGCCTCAAACTGATACAAAAACAAATCTTTGCTTTAGTTTTTAAAACACTGAAATGCGTACATTTTTGAAAGAAAATATTTCAGGATCAAGGTCCCTATGCTTGATTTCACAGGCGTTTACTCACCTCCAGAATTGGGCACATGGTATCTGCGGTTGTGCCACCCAGTGAAGTGCAGAACTTGTAGAAAGCTTCTAGATAAGCCTGGAGACAATAAGAGGAGATTATTAGTTAAAGGTAGGGCTGGCCCATTTAATCATGCACATTATCCCACAATATCCCGTTCAAAATTCAAAATCGGAAATTAATCTCTTTCAATTCTGAAGACGATATAGCGTAGCTCCTCAGTGATCTACGGCTCTGTGTATCAACTGCCACACATTCAAAAAAACAGCTGATTGAGATTTACTGCTAATCAAAGAAACGGCTTTACTGATTAAATCGCCCAGCCCTAGTTAAAGGTCTCTAGAAACAATTGTTCATATAAAAACTGATAAAATAATGTTGTAATACTGACATTGCACTAGTAACGATACTAGCACTTTTTTATCCTACAAACCTTAGTGCTACTTTATTCTTTTTTTTTTTTTTTTCTTTCATCTTTTCATTTTTGTTGACTCTTCATATTTAATGCAAATAACCTTTTTGTATAATCTTTGTATGTGACCATGCAGAAAATGACTTTCAAAAATAAAACACACTGAAAAATATACAGAGGAGTAAAAAGTCAAAATTACACTGCAACCCGCATAAGGTTTCTATGCTTATGCATGCTTGTTGTACCAAACGTAAGTGCCTAATGAATGCTTAGGATTCACATCCTAGTATATTCCATCACAAGGCTGACCTTGTAAAGAGTGTTGCGTATTATTTCAATGTTCATCTCATCCAAATCCTGCTCAGAGATGCAGTCCTGAAAGAAAGCAGCTGAAACAAACAGAAATAACCATCAGCTGTGATGTAGAAATAAACACCTTATTATTATTTAGAACATATTTGTGAGCCATTTCGGGAAATAAGTGAATGCTTAAAAAAAATTTGCAACTCACTGACTTCCTTTGGCTACAAAACATGAAGCGAATGTGATTCATGCGTGAGTTTTTCATTTCAGACTGTCTTACCAAGTGGTGTATCCACCAGGATTGCATTATAGAGCTCTGCTGGAGTTTGGGCGATGTTAACAGCCTCCATCTGTTCAAAGCTGCCGAGCGGATGGCATTTTGGCACCAGCTCTGAAATGGCCCGCTGATGGAGAGTTCCAGTGATCAACAGGATGACGTTGTCAATCATATAGCTGTATCTGAAAAAGCAGTTAAGATGGAAAAAAGCTTAATAATGTGTGTGGAGTAGTGAAGGATTTTAAAACAAAGTGATTAGGTCAAAAATGGCAGTGAAAGCAAACAAAAAATGTTCTTGGTTATGAATATTCACTTAACACAATACATTTGTTAAATTTAGGAGCTCGATATTATATTCACACCTTCTGCAGTGTTAATTTGAAGCGTGGTTTGTTTATGCTCTTGGATGTTTGACTACTCACGTGATGAAATCCATGAAGCTGGCCAGCGGCTCATAAGACTGGTTCCTCATATGGCGGAACTCAACCACCATCTTCTCTTTCAGCTTGTCATCAATGACGGAGACAGTGAGGGGAGAGGCTTCATTGGCCAGGAAGCTTCCATAGTCAGTGCTCTGCAAATGAAGCTTCAGGTCTGAGGGAAAAAAGAATGCTTTAATGGCAAAAATGTTTAATTGATTCTATCTGTTAACCCAAGACCTCATTGTTCTGTGTTAAAGGTTGCATTCTGGCAGTGATTTCTATATTCATCTCAGAACTGTTTTTACACAATTTCCAGTTCCCTAAAACACAGACAAAAATTCCAAGTGAGTCACTTGACATTGATTCTTAAAGGGAAAGACAAAATTGGATATAATTTATTACATTTAGAAAAAAATATATTGCTTTAATTTAAAATAATGCAAATATGTGGTTATTTTGAAAGGCCTAATATCATTGTAAAGTGAGAAATATCAGGATATAATGCAGCACAGGATGAACAAGTAAACAAGGGGCATTTAAATCTGTAAAAAAAGATCCTAATCCTCAATAAATGTGTTTTTTTCTCTTTTATCTTCTAAGGTTATAAAACTTCAAATCTGGACAAAGAGTAATTAACAGGGAGTTAAACAGCAGTGTTCTTGATGGGTAACCTGAATGCATTGATATAATAAATTAAGTACATTTTCTTTCTACAGTTTTTAACTCTATCCAATAGCATTTTAGACATCATTGGGTTGTTGTTGTTTTTTTTTCTATTTATTCAAGCAAATGTGTATTTTAAAATAATTCAGGTAACTTGCAGACCAAGGAAAATTATTACAATACACCACAATGTAAGCTATGAAGGAGAATTTGCCCATCCTACAGAAGTTACGTCATGATATATCACATGACCAGCACCATCAACTACTATTTCTCTAATGAAACCTGCATCTCTCCTTTATATTTAAAACGTAAACATGTACTTTTTATCTCGAACATTTGCATAAAACGCTCCTAATCTCTTACCCGACTTAACTTTCCTACAATGTTAAATAGACACTGAAACAGAAACGGTGATGCCCTGGTAACCCGTCAGTCAGTCGGTTAACCGGAGGCCTAATACAAATAATACTGTACTATACACTGTACGTTATTAAAATAACGTTAGACCTTGCTCTAAATATTTGCGTCCAATCATATCAATTGAACGTATGATTAAACAGTTTAGAAAATAGCTAAAACATGAAATATGCTGCTGATAGCACCACAGTTAGCATGTACATTTAAATGCTAGTAACGTTAGTGAATAGTAACATAATAATGATCACATGGCTTCGGCTGTTAACTACATGTTAGGTCTAAGGAAAGAGAAAGACACAGGGACGTAAAATGCTGTGATTTGAATGCTGGCTACAGAAAAGAGCTAACAGTTACGTTAACTGACATTAGCTGGGCTAACGTTATAGTTATATGACGATTTATCATCGAGTTAAATTACCACAGGAATGAACAAATTCGGTTGCGCATGTTTAAACGACCATAAATGTCAACAACGACACGCAACTGTATCTGAAAATATCGCAGATGAAAACGGAAAGCTAGCAGATCAGCTAGCAGCCAACACACACACTCGACTCACCTTCCAGAGTTTCACACTGAACGAGATTCAAATAATCCGCCTGAGATAAAATACCGGCCTTAAAACCTCTCACCAGCCCCTCTAGATAACCATTATCCACATTAAAATATAATTCAGAGAAAGGCATTGTGAGAAAATAACACTACCGGTGTACTAGCTTAAGAGAGAGACAGATGTAGCCCAATGCAGTCTTGAGTGATAGTGATTCGTGCTGTTCGATTCCTGAAGAATTGCTCTTTCGAGTCGGATCTTTTCAGTGAATTGTTTAAACAGGTTCACAAACCTGGGGCCTGTTCCATAAAACACGATTAGAGTATAAGCCAGGCTTATTTCGGTTAGTCAGGCTTATTTTAATACAAAGTAACTGGCAAAAAGTCAGACTAACTGCCATAAGCCTGACTTATTTGGTAAACTTGTTTTATGGAACAGGCCCCTGGTATAAATGATTCAATAAGCCAGAGCAGCTACAAAAAATAATCCTTGACTGTTTACAATCTGATTGTATAGCAGTTTAATCAATACCAGCACGTCGTTTTAACAATTTTTTTTTTTTTACCCGCATAAAGGCTTGTATTTTGCTTTTTGTAAATAGCATAGGTAGCTATAACATATAACGATTAATAATTATTCATTGGAAACAGAAATTTTTATTTAATTCCAAGTTTAATTTTTAGACTAGAGCCGCGATGACGTAAAAGAATAGATGAGAATAATCTTTAAGACAGAATCTTTTAAATGAACTGTTCAAAAGAACCGATTCGAGAAAATGAATCAGTCTTCCCATAGCGGATTGAGGGAAGTTGCAGATACCCGGATACACACACACACACTCATGTGATTGAGCATCTGACTATCAAACCTTAAACACTGATCTCAGACCAGCCACAATCACGAAAAAACCAAGAGCTTTGTCTGGGCTGATAAAGATTCCACATTTGTTGTTTGAAGGTTGGTTTAAATGTGAAATGTTGGATTTCCTTTGTCAAAAAATAAATAAATAAAAATTATATATATATATATATATATATATATATATATTAACTATCTTTACAAACCAACAAATATGTTTTTCTTCATTAAATACCAATTGCTTTTGAAAGGCCGTGTGTATGGTGCACCCTGACCGGCTTCTGAAGGAAAAGTGCCATTAACATATACTTGATGTTGCCAACCTATAAGAGGAGCTTGTCCAGATGATGCTGTTCACCAGAAGATTATTATTATAGATTTCTGTGAACTCATCACTGTCTTCTGATAAATTCTTTTTGCTGCAAAATTAAACACTGATAAAGTGTCTTCCAGCAGAAACGCTCAGTCCATTATTTCTTCAAATATGCTGTTCATATGTTCCAGAGAGCAGGATATGAACTCAAATCATCTTAATTTAATACTAGTCAGCTAAAAGCATGTCATAGTTTAAAATAGCACCAAATATTTGTTGATGAGAAATTTTCTGGTGACAGCTAGTTAAGCGTCACATACACATAATATTTATTTTTTTGTTTATTCATTAATAAAAATAGAGCTTCACCAAGCAATAGTCATCATATACTCTAAGCCAATCTTTAAACATATAAACTAATGCAGACTTGACCTGTCTGTTTTATACGGAATGCTCTAACACAGGTTAATTAGATATTCTGGTTGTCACTTATAAACAATTCAGACCAATCTGACCTTACAAAGAGAAGTACTGAAATTCATACTCATAAACAATTTTTTCCCCTCACAAATGGATGCTGTATTGCGTCATCAGCGCTTAAACAGCAGGCTGGAGCCTTCGGCTGATTGAACCTGTATTGAAGTGTTTATTTGTCAGTACTGCGCTTATAGTATGGAGGAGCTTAAATGTAGTTAGCCTGAAGTGCCTGTTGCAAGTATTCCTATAACCAATAACTTTACCAAATATGTTTTTCCACAATTCATGTCCAATTCAATTGTTTTATTTCACCCAAAACAATATTTAACAATTTTTCTGAGTATTGCAGCACCATGTTTCATGCCTCCTGACATAAAATAAGTATCAATGTATCTTTCATAAGTGAAAATGTCAAAATCTGAAATAGCTTTCACCATCCTGAAATCAAGTCCAGTGGAGTCACCTTTATTTAGAGTGCTTTTAACAATACAGACTGTGTTAAAGCAGATTAAATGGGAAAATAGTGTCAGTAATGCAAAAGGATAAAAGTTAGCACTCAATTTTCAGTTAAAGGCAGTTCATAATTGAAGGCAGGCCATCACCCAGCTCAGTTCAGTTTAAATAGTATCTGTGTAATCATGTCAACGTTATCGCTGGAAATGAAGTGTCCACAAATGAGCAAGCCAGAGGCGACAGCTACAAGGAACCAAAACCTAATCTGTGATAGAATGGA
Source organism: Enteromius paludinosus (assembly GCA_032361165.1). NCBI lineage: Eukaryota > Metazoa > Chordata > Actinopteri > Cypriniformes > Cyprinidae > Enteromius > Enteromius paludinosus. The sequence goes on along the minus strand of JAUMHQ010000296.1, from coordinate 2,070,150 downwards.
GAAAAAAAGCCTTGGGAGAAACCAGGCTCCGTCGAGGGGCCAGTTCTCCCCCAACTTGAAGGAAATTCTATATATTCTTCTCTTCCTGTGTTGATGTGATGAGTGCACGGTGTTTGCGTGGGCGTTAAGTGGTTGGGCCAGGCACAAGAGACCACACCTCTGTCCACTGATCAGGACCATGTGTCCTTCACCTCCCACCTCTAGGAGCCTTATAAATCACAGAGTCCAGTGCAGACCCTCAGGCTTGGACACAGAACCCTGCAGGTAAGACAAATACTTTACTTATACATATGCAAACACAGATCTACACATACTTTATGGCTAATACAAAATACGCATCTGTCTATATGCACACAAACATAAACACGATTTTAAACATTTACCTTAAGTCTGGGTGTTTCTTGACTGTACTCTCTTTTTTAGTCAATTTTTCAGCTGAAGTTTATCTTGTTTTTGAGTTCGAGTGAATATGATGTCGAACATAGCGATCATCAGCTGGTTTTTGATGAATGTCATGGTGATGGCATCGCATCCAAACCTGAGACGTAGTGAAAACTCCTTTGCTCTGTCTGACACAGGTAAAGTTTCTAGACTGATGTTATTTTACAAAAGCACAGTGTCCCTTTTTCTGTTGACATTTCAGAAATTAGTCAGAGATAGTTGAATTTTTTGCTGTTGTTAATTCTACACCATGATTTGATACAGTACAAATGTTTAAAGATATTTTACACATATCTTATACATCTTATTCTAAAATGGAAAACTAGTAATAATGTATCTACATGCAGTCTTTTAGTCTATTTCTATTTGTGTAGAAACCAAAACATTTTAAATATTATGTTATACCTGGATAATATATACAATATATATAAGTGATTTCATTTACATTATGATTCATTATGGAAGTACACAACATTTAAAAAAAAATGGTCAGTAATTATGAAAATCCTGTGTTACATTATGTATTAAATTAATGTATTTCAAATTAATGTCATGGATAGCTTGTAATTGTTTTTTGGGGTTTTTTTTGTACATTGCAGACTTACTAACTGGAGTGGAGCACCTTGAAATAAACTCAGCAGAAGAAAGACTGCTAGAAGAACTTGAAGTCTATGATGACGTGAGTAACTGACATTTAACATACGCAGTTAATATCAAGTGACTTTACGTGTCTCTGTACATCTCATCACTGTAAAAATGAAAGTGCTAAAATAATATTAAATATTTATTTAATTTAAATTGTCGATATGATCTGTTAGCAATTTTAATGGCTTCTTTTTTGCATTTAAGCATTACAATGTAAGGCATACCTCACTAACCCTGTTTTTTTACTTCACAAAGTAAAGAAAATTCTGTGAAAATGTATTGACATCTTTATTATAGACTGAGTAAGGCAGTATCAAAGATTCAAATCGTAGGAATCATAATCATTAATAGTTAGAAAATCTTTCTTTAATGCTTGTTATCTCATAATTAGATTTTGAGGCTTTAGCCTGGATTTCGCAAAGAGGGAATCAAAAACTGGTGACTTGGATGTTTGGATTTACCTGGACATGGTCTTAAAATTTTGAGCACCAATGCTTCAAGCTATTAAACATTTTCTTCTGAGATGGTGGTTGCCAAAACAATGCATTGCCATTTATTTCTAAAATACAATTACAAACAACAGTAAATTGACCAATGTGCTGTACAGATTCTAAAACGTACAAATAATTTTAAACATATAACACACTGTGCAGCATTCTGCAAAAAAAGCCCTGGAGTAGAGATAAGTCTTTACAAGAGACTTAAATGACAGCAAGGTGGAGACAGTCCCCTCACAGTTTACGTCTTGACCTATTTTTGTTTCTTTACCAAAGGATTTTGGTAAAGCTGTACAGCTGCAGAGAAGAGGCACACGTTCCCCCAGCCGCTGCATCCCTCATCAGCAGTCCTGCCTGGGTCATCACCTGCCCTGCTGCAACCCCTGTGATACATGTTACTGTCGTTTCTTCAAGGCCTTCTGTTACTGCCGTAGCATGGATCACACCTGCAAACATGAATACGCATAGAGCCGAATTGTACCCTAAAATGACTAATTGTGGCTTTACATTTACAGTTTTACAGCTTTAGAATGTTTACATGGATAGTGTAAATATACAACCTCACACTATCCACAGGGAGGATGGTTACAGTATAACAAATATAATGGTTGATAATAAAGCTGCACAAAGCATAAAGAGTGCACCTTGGCTCTTAAGATTTCAGATTTGTATTGCTGTAATTTTATTGCAATTTTAATGTCAAAATCTAGTTATATTGTCATATATTGTATATATATATATATGTGTGTGTGTGTGTGTATATATATATATGCTTTCAATAAACTCTGATTATTGCAAATATGTAGCGTTTGAATAAAAAAAAGTGTAAAATCACTTGAAATTAAAATTGAGCTGTGCAACTGCATACATACACCGATAGCCAGAAAAACAGATTCATTTCTGCTATACAAAAGGTTACCAAGTACACATGGAAAACAAAAGAGTGAACGAAAACAAGTGAGCGAATTTGGAAGATGACATAAATGACATGTCCGCGGACAATTTCGTCATTGACAAATTACCTACCCATCAGTAATATTGGATTATTTTGCTTTATGAATTGCACTGTTCAGTGTCATGTTTATTGTATTATTTGAAATTAATAATTTGATGTTGAAAAATAAATTAAAAAAATACATTCCAGGTAAACCAAAATGTGCCCTGTCTTATGAATTTTCGTTCTGGTGGAACTTCTTAAGAAGAAAGCAGAAGAAGCAGCATTTCAAAGCAGCATTTTTCAAACGTTCTGTCTGTTATTTGTCTTTAAAGTTATATCGCCCCCTCGCGTTGGATTGTGGGAAATAGTGCTTCAGTTTTTTTGTACACTCAAAATCAGAATGCATTGTGGGTAAAAATTAGTGAACGAATTAAGTGCTTAGGTGTGTTCGACTTTATGCCGCGCCGCGAGAAATCGGCTGCCGCCTTACAATACAATGCATTCTGGTAAAATCATTTGTCCGACTTTGATCGGCGCAGCAGCCGCCTTTCGATCACATGTGCCATAAGAGTACTGTGAGAGCAAAACGAGAGCAGTCGCAGAGGTCAGGCGCTGCAGTTGCTCAAAATCGGCTGCGAAAGCTTTGATGACGACACACTTTATTCTCATTGGTCAGATTATGTGACGACAAGGACGATGTGTGCTGCGTGTTTTTTCTTTAAAAAGTTCCTGTATGTAATCAATCTTTATATAGAATATCTGATATTCAAACAATACATTAATGATGAAAATG